>JAXQQM020092069.1:0-39996 GCA_034641835.2 Pinus albicaulis | reverse complement strand
ATATTTAAAGAATTTAAGGCTCTGGTGGAAAACTAGATAGAGAAGAAGATAAAGTCGCTGAGGACAGATAATGGAGGAGAGTTCTGCAAGAAGGAATTTGAAGAGTTTTGTAAGAAGTGTGGTATAGCACGGCAGAAAAATACTCCATACACACCTCAGAAAAATGGAGTTGCAGAAAGAATGAATAGAACACTGATGGAAAAGGAAAGAAGCACGCTCAGTGGTACCAGGTTAGGACAAGAATTCGCGCAGGCAAGTGAGATCGCATGTTATCCGTTAACGCATCAACTTCATCAAAGGTTGAGGATAAGACTCACATGAGTTATGGACTCAAGAAACCCTCTTTCACATCTAAGGGTATTTGGATGTGATGCATATGTACATGTTCCAAAGCGTAAAAGGACCAAGTTGGATAATAAATTTGAAAGGTGCATCTTTATTGGGTATAAGGATGGTTTAAAAGGTTGGGCAAGCTTTGGAACCCGGAAACAAGGAAGGTTGTGTACAACCGAGATGTGGTGTTTAGAGAGGTGAAAGATGTTGTTAAACATGAAGTCATACTAAAGGAACTCGAGAAGATAGAGTTCGAAAGCAAAGGAATATGAATTAGACTCTACAACAGAAGAAGATTCAGAAGAGGAAGAGCCACAAACTCCAGCTTTGAGAAGATCAGTTCGGGAAAGAAGGCAACCAGAAAGGTATAGTCCATTTTCTTTATGTTTAGATTTTACCTTAACTATAACTGATGATGATCCCATAACTGTTAGGGAGGCAGTAGATTCCAAGGATGGAAAACTATGGAAGGAGGCCACGGTTTATGAAATGGCATCCTTGCACAAAAATGAGGCATGGGATCTGGTTGAGTTGCCGGCTGGAAGGAAGCCCATTGGGAGCAAATTGGTGTTTAAGAGGAAGATGAATGTAGAAGGCAGGGTGGAGAAATACGTAGCTCGGTTGGTAGCAAAAGGTTATTCCCAGGTGCCAAGAATTGATTTTGGTGATATTTTTTCTCTTGTTGACAAAGTTACTTCTGTTAGATTACTTTTATACATTGCTACGCATTTGATTTTGAGATAGAGCGGATGGATGTGAAGATAGCATTTCTTCATGGGGATCTAGAGGAGATCTACATGAAAAAACCTGAAGGATTTATGGTGAAGGGTAAGAAGAAGCTGGTATGTAGGTTGAAGAAGTCTCTACGTATGGGTTAAAAGCAGTCACCAAGGATGTGGTATCGAGAAATTTGATACCTATGCTCACGAGAGACTTGGCTTCACCAGAAGCAAGGCGGATCACTGTGTTTATTTTAAATTAATTGGTGACTGTGTTATTTATTTGGTCTTTCATGTGGATGATATGTTATTGATTGGAAATGAGAAAGAAATTATCCAAGATTTAAAGACCCAAATATTCTCCAAATTCGACATGAATGATCTTGGTGCTGAAAACTGTATTTTGGGCATGGAAATTAAGAGAGATCAAGCAAAGAGGAAGCTTTTGCTAAACCAAACGAAGTATGTCGAGACTATATTACAAACGTTTAATATGCAGGATAGTAAATCGGTGAATGTTCCTATTCCTATAGGTGTAAAGTTTTCTGCTGAACAGTGTCCCAAGACACACGAAGAAGAGGAGGATATGTCTCATGTTCCATATGCAAGTACAGTGGGTAGCCTGATGTATGCAATGATTTTTAATAGACCAGACATTGTACATGCAGTGGGAGTATTTATTAGGTTTATGTCAAACCCAGGGAAGGAGCAAAGGACAACGGTGAAGAATGAGAAAAACGATGTTCACACGTGGCACTAGTGAGTATGGCTTGTGCTACCAGGGAAGACAAGTATTGGAAATAATGTTGGAAATTCATGTTTTTGTTGATGTAGACTGGGATGGAGATCTGGACCAAAGAAGATCTATAAGCAGGTATGTGTTTAGCCTATTTGGAGGCGCACTCAGTTGTATGAGTAAAAGACAGTCTGTAGTGGCTCTTTCAACTACCGAAGAAGAATACATGGCAATCACTCATGCAAGCAAGGAAGAAATTTGGTTGCAGAGATTGTGTTCAAGTATGGGGTTGGTGTATTAAGCTATAAGGATAGAATGTGATAGCCAAAGTGAAATTTTCTTGGCTAAGAACCCTGCTTATCATTCAAAGACAAAGCACATTGATGTTTAATATCACTTTGTTAGAGATATGGTTGGGGCTAAAAGGGTGTTGCTAGTAAAGGTGGACACTTTGAAGAATGTTGCAGATGTGTTGACGAAGTCGGTGAGCACTCAGAAGTTCTCTTGGTGTAGAGAAACAATGGGTGTTGAAGAATTGGCCAAATGACTAAGCTCTCCTGTGGCCCCTTGTGGAAAGAAAAGAACAAGTGGGAGAATGTTGGGTATGTGTTATATTCTTTGCACAGCTAATCATAGGGGAGTGGATAGAGCGTAGCCCGGTCATAGGCCAGGGCAGCACCTCAACGAAAATTTGTTGGTCCTTAATTTCTGGCGGGTGGTCCGGACCCATGGTTTTGTTCATGGTTTTGCACATGGTTTTGGGGTACGATGGTTTTCAGCCCATGGTATTTTTGTAGATCCGGTCAAGGGAACTACAATTATGTTCTAATCTAGGGTTAATAGATTGGGGTTTATGTATGTTTCGGCATGTATATATATGTGTTGTAACACTAACAGGAATATAATGAAAAATCAATATGGTCGTCCTGATTTGGGATCCAGGGGAAAATCTCTGTGTTTATCTGTTTTATGTTTTATGCTCTCGCTATTGTTTATTTTATGTTATAAGATTCATGTAGATAGAGCCCAAATGGGTTAAGACCTCCCCCACCACCCCTTCTTCTCCTCACTCCCTTATTCCTCTTCCTCAACTTCTTCTTACTTTTCACCTTCTTCCTTAGCAGCACTATATTTTGTGGTATCTTAATGTTCTATCACAAATTGGCCTTGAGTGTCGATGAAGGCCTCCCTACCCATGTCCACAAAATAATTCCATAGCACAAGGCTCTTGAGGTGACTTAAGGAATTCATAACAATTATCCTTATGATGCCATGATCGGAAATGTATTTCTGCTTCCCTTCTCTCACCCTCTAGCTCATTTCAATCATAGGTCGAAGGAGAAAATGTGGAATATTGAGTCTACTTGGGATGGGAAACTGTGTTAGGAACCGAAATTGATAGGCATAAATAAAACTCAACTTTCATTCACAATACATGCACTTTAGGATGTTACAGACTACTTCATCCCAAGGGTAAGGAAGGCTCTCCTTTTTAACTCCATTCTTGTCTTCAACTAGATTCTCTTCAAGGAGGAAGAATTATTTATTGGTTGTGATGGATTCTGTCCTATTTTCCTTGCCACATATAAATACTAAAGGTATTATGGTCACTCTACTAATGAGCTCTGCATTAAAATAGATGGAAATTTCTCTTACAGTAGTGGTGGCACTATCTTCCCCTCAAGGGTGGAGGGCCATGGAAAAATTCACGGGTTATCTCATCATCATACCCCATTAGTTTTTAAAAAAATCCCATCCATTGGTGGCTAATAAAGATATCTATGAAAATAGAGTGTTGATGAATTATTTTAGTGTCTGTTGGATCCCTTCTATTGAAACCTATTCCCATGTTTCTATTGCTTCTTCTCTGTCTCCTCGTAGAATCTTCTGTCAATTATTATCTTATGAGTGGATTAGGGTTTCAAAATAGAGATGAGAGGGGTGATGCTTTTTTTTTGGCTAGAGGGAGGATAATTACATGCAAAATCCCAAGCACATTAGTTTTTCTTTTATCATGCTTCCTTCAAATGAAAAAACTTTTGGAAAGAGAAAAATTCAATCTGCCAGGGTTTGCTACAGGATATCTGTATATGAATAATTTGGCCAAATTATCATGCTTTTTGTGCATGGAAGGTGAGGAGAATGTTATAATTAACTTTACTTAGATGAATCCTTCATTTATGGGGGATTTTAGAGGAAAATTTTGTCAATTATCACCCCCTTTCACCTCTCGACCCGATCATGTAGCATTGTTTTTCAATCCTGTAGTAACTGCCCCTAATCTTGTAGCAATTTTCTGCAATCCTATAGCAACTACCTCTGATCCTGTAGCATCTACTAGTCAACCCTGTAGCTTCTATGTAGTACTCTAGGGGATCATTAGTTGTAACTAGATCAACCCTTAATGTCTTAGTGGGCCTCTCTTACCATTTTTGGAATGACCTTCTTGGTAAAAATGAAATTAGGCTTGCCCTTTTTATTTACTCTTGTAGTAGTGGGATTGACACGCTTTTTGAGTTGACCCCCACCTACCATCTACACATTTCCTCTTTTGGGCCATTGGCCCCACTCCTCGTAATTATCACCTTCTTATTTTTTTACTTTTCCCACATTATATGGATTGGTGAGTTAACTGCACTTTAACTATTTTAGGGTGGCCAAGTTTACTAGCCACCTCCAACCTATAAAATTCATTCCTCATTCATTAAAAACATTTTAGATATATAATTTTTGATATACCGTGCCCACGAGATGTCGGGTGAACTCCTAGATTAAAATTACTGTTGTGTTTGAATGATTATTTGCTGCATTATGTTGCTGTCATACATGTTAAATTATAGCAAGAACAAATGAAGTTAAGACACATAAACAGTAAAAATTCATACACCACTTTCAAGTAAATAATTCCGCAAAATTGTTAAGTAAAAGCTAGATCATTTTAATTTAAACTGAGTGGTAGGTTCTTGAAATACATACAAGTTATCTAGACCATTTTCAGATAACTCACTAAGTGAGGTATATTAATGTAGGTTCTTCAAGTGTTGTATTGATATGTTGTTCCTCGAGATGATCATTTTCCAAAGATCACAAGGATGGTTCTTCAATGCTTTAGGATGACTAAGTCTTCACTCTGGTGCCATCAAATTTCTTTGCTTGTGGTTCTTTAGGGTTTGTGCAGGTTGTTACAAGATTGGATCCTTTCCTGTAACAATGACACATACCCCTAAAAAATCATAATATCATTCATGAAATGCACTATAAGGCTCTTACAATTCATGGTGATCCCATTGACAGGGACCAGAAAATTTTGTTGTGGTGAAAGTTATAGAAGAAGGGGTGGAAGGGGAGTTTTTTTCATGAACAAAGATGATGTTTTGGATGGAAAAATGCAAAAATGGGGTGGATAAGGGATGATGGAGGTGTGTTGGACTTCTCTTTTCATTCTCCCAAGGAAAGAATGACATCTAATACCTATCCTTATGCTAATCAAAATCCCATATCAATTCTGGTCAATATTGTAGTAGTTCGAGAAAATCTTGTAGCACTACACGATTGAGGAAGAATTCAGTGAGACGGTTTGTCTAATGATAGAATAATGTAGGGAAATGGGTGGAATGATTAAGGACATCTAGGAGGATATACTGGGGGTGGAAAAGTGGGATGTGGAGGTTTCCTCCTGTGACTCTTGTCCCTTTAACGATGACTAGAACACTGCAAGAAAACTTGTGCGTAGAACTAGTGTAAGGGATCCTTTTCTTCTATTGTTTCTTTCTCGTTATCTTTTTCACTTGTTTCTTTTTGTTTTTTTCCTTTTTATGAGACTTGTAGGTTTCCTCTAGATAGGTTTTCATTCTAGAGGCCTACCCCAGATGCCTAAAAGGAAGTTTTCACCTGGGGATATTTTCATTTATTTTTTTTTCTCTTTTTTATTTTTTATTTTCCTTCTTTTTCTAATTAGAGTTTAGATAAACTGGGAGTTGTGAGACCCAAAATTACATTCATCTCTTTGCCTATTGAGTTGGTATAGTCCTCTTTTGACAGAGGTTTCTTGTAAAAATTTAACCAATAACCATTAAAAAGAAATGGAATGCCTTCCTCATCAATTGTTCTTATTTTGAAAAATCCATTCTCATAGCATTTGTAATGTTCCCAATTAGCCACAACTACTTGGAATATTATAACTGCTCCATTTTTGAAATAAGAAGTAGGAAAGGTAATAAAACTTATCCCAGTGTGAAAATGGATTGGATTAGGAGGATAAAATAAAGCCACTTTGGTGTGAAAGAAGGGCAAGACAATGAACTAGATCCAGTTGACCAAGTCAACAATGATGTTGCAAGAGGAGAGAGACTAGCTAGGGCAGCGTAGTTTTGAAAGAGGAAACTTCTCAAGGAAGTCACAACATCATTGAGTGGGGTCTGGGGTGAGGAAGCTCACCAAGGATAAAGAGGAGGAGATAGCAGCAAGAGATTCATTCAGTATTAATTCTTGTTTTGGTCTTTTGACCGATTGCAAGCTTCAACTGTTTAGCAGGAGTTGCATCACTGTTTAGTGCAAAGGATTCTCATGCAGGAATTTTATCTTCACCATTGATATAGCAAATTGAGAGATCTAAGGAGGAGGTCTTGAGTCCAATTCTCATCATTTATCTTGAGGGAAACCATTCTCCATCCTAGACAGCGCAGTCACTCCCAGTGATTGCGTTATTTCTGTAGTAGCTTGGGTTGCATCTTTCCATTTTTTTTCTTGTTTTAGAGGAGGAGGAGTCTATTTCACTCCGAGAGATCTATTGAGGAAGGCCTTGGGCCAATTACTATTTTTTTTGTCCATTTCAGATCACATTTGGTATTTATTAATACATATTTGCTGGGTACAACGTTATTTTCTGCAAAGTTGCATTTTGTGTTGTTATTTTGCCGGAAACCCTTACTGGGGTATTCCGAGGGCTTGTAAACTAGGTCTAACCTCTCATTTCTGATTCCATGATTAATGAAAGCTCTGGATCTATATTAAACTATATTTTTATTTAGATGCCATAATAAGAATAACGTTGTTGCTGTCTTCGGCATTTCTATTTTATGAAGCAGTGGGTTTGGGGTGCTTTTGTGCATATATGAGTTGGGGAGATATGTTTAATGTAGCTAGAATGATTTGTTTCTGATTCCATTCAATATTTAAGCTAACTACAACATATATCATAGGATCCAAGTCTTGTTATACGTTTTTGTTGCATGGTTTTCCTTATACAGCGTCCTCATTTGAGATATTGCAGAAATTCCTAAAAAGGAACATTATAGTGGTATCAGAGCTCTGCTCTTGGCTCAACTTGTGGGTATGAACATTTGATGGGACACCTAAGTTCACAGCCATGGCTTGGGTGGAGAAGATGGACACATAATTCCAGCTCAACAAGGTTTTTGAGATAGAAGCCATCAAGATAGTTGTGCTGCACCTAGAAGGGGAAGCTCAAGAATGGTGGTTTCATGGACTAACGACACTTGGGCATCATCATATCACTTCATGCTCAACTTTCACCAAGAAGCTAGTGGAAAGGTTTGATCCAAGAGATCCAGAAGCCCACTTTGCCAAGATAACCAAGCTCAAATAGGAGGGGATCTTGGGGATTATATTACTGAGTATTTGTAGCTTTCAGTGATGGTTTCCAACCTCACTATGGGCAGGAAGGTATGCATGTTTGTTAATGGGTTGGCTAAACCATTGCAAGGGTTGGTCAAATCCACTAAACCAACCACGCTCCTTGAAGCTGTGGAGAAAGCTAGAGATCTACAACACATATTGCCCAGGGCAAGAACCCTTTTGCACCAGGAGACTTACTCAAAACCAAGGGAGACAATCCTTGCCCAGGATTTGGAGGGATAATATGTTGCAGGAAGGACACATCATGTCAATACCCCTTCTAAGAGGGATGCCAATGCTGTACAATCCAGGGAAGACTTTGCTCCAAGAGGGGGAGCTATTGCAGCGTTGAGAGGAGTCCCAAAGTATCTAACTTTGAGGGTGAGAGGTACTATCATGGGGTAAAGAGTCTCTATTTTGATAGATAGTGGAGCCACTCATAATTTTATTGATGCACAGTTGGTACAAAGGAGAGGAATCCACATGGAGGAGTTTGAGGGATTCTCAATTTTGGTCCTAGGAGCTATGACCCTGCAATGTGCTAAGTATGTTCCAACACTAACCATTACCACGGGGACTTACACCTTGACAGGCCATTTATTACATTCCCGAAACCAATTTCATGCTGGGGGTCCAGTGGTTAATCACTCTTGGAAGAGTTATGACTAATTGGAGAACCTTGGAGATGGAGTGGACAGGAGGGGAGGATGGCCATCATCAAAATATCAAGGGTATAAACACATACCTCGCTCAGGTTGCTTCAGCACATAGGATAGAGGCAGATATGCACAGGGAATGTTTAATGGCGTAGAGTGCATATATCGAAGGTGAAGGAAAGGATTCACCGGTGCATCCAGATGTTCAGTCGCTCTTAGACCGATATTCTACGTATTTGGAGATATCCCACCGAGAAGACCTGAGGGATTTGAGCACACCATTGAGGGAACAAGGGAAGCAATAATCACCACTTATAGGCATCCCAAGGCTTATAGGATGATATTAAGAGGGCCATCCAGAGTAGCTCTAGGGCACATCCGGCCTAGTACCAACTCCTTTTCTTCTTCGGTGGTCATAGTAAAAAAGAAATATGGCACATTGAGGATGTGCATTGACTATAGGGCCTTGAACAATAATACCATGAAGAATAGGTACCCTATACCCAGGGCCGATGAACTCATGGATGAGTTGAGGGGATATAAATACTTCTCCAAGATTGATTTGAGATCAGGGTATCATCAAATCAAGGTGAGAGAGAAAGATATCCCCAAGACAACATTCAGATGTCACTATGGGCACTTTGAGTTTTTGGTAATGCCTTTTGGATTGATCAATGCCCCAACAAATTTCCAATCTTGCATGCACCACATCTTCCATGGTCATTTGAGGAAGTTTGTGTTGGTCTTCTTTGATGATATACTTATCTACAACCGCACTTGGGAGGAGCACTTATAACATATTGAGACAATTTTGCATATTCTCAAGGAGCAACAATTCTATGCTAAACTCTCCAAATGTGAATTTGGCCTCACAGAGATTTTTTATTTGGGGCACATCATAGGAGTAGATGGAGTAAGGGTACATGAGGAGAAGATCTAGGCTATTAGACATTGGCTTGAGCCCAAGAATGTGACAGAACTCAGAGGGTTTGTGGGCATATGCACTTATTACCGGATGTTTGTGAAAGGGTTTTCACAACTAGATGCACCACTCACAGACTTGAAAAAGAGAGGAGCTTTCCATTGGAAACCTACAATGCGAGGGATTTTGATAAGCTCAAAGAGATAATGAGTAGTTTTCTGTTTTGGTTTTCACAATTTTCTCAACATTTTGTTCTAGAATGTGATGCATCAGGTGAAGGTATTGGGGCAGTCTTGATGCAAGGAGGGCATCCTATAGCCTTTGAGAGCAGAAAGTTTCTCCCTCATGAGAGGTTGTATCCCATTTATGATAAAGAAATGTTGGTAATCATGCATGCATTAGCCAAATTCCGACAATACTTGGTGGGGAATAAGTTCAAGGTGAAGACTCCATAACAGTCTTAGATTCTTCCTTGAACGAAGCAACTCCAGGAGAGACAACAAAAGTGGGTGAGAAAAATCCAAGCTTATGATTTTGACATAGAGTATGTCAAGAGGAAGGGCAATATAGTAGCCGATGCATTATCGAAGGAGGCCTACAATGTTGTCTTTGAGGGGCATGGATACAAATTGGAAGGCTCAACTTTTAGTTGAGTATTCCAACGATGAATTTGCATGTGAGATACTTGATGGGGTGATATCGGACGAGAGGTTTAAAGTAATGGATGAGGTCATCTATTAACGAGACTGGATCTTCTTGGCTAAGAACTCCAAGCTCAAGGAGAAGGGAGCTGAGAAGCTCAAACCACGTTTCTATGGGCCATACAAGGGATCAAATGCATCGGTAAGGTAGCATATGAGTTGGAGCTTCCTAAGGGGAGAAATATCCACAATATCTTCCATGTCTCTTGCCTCAAGAAGGCCATTGGGAGGAATTTAGTTGCCAACATGGATCTCTCCCCTATTGATGATGAAGGCCACTTAATCTTGTAGCTAGAAGCAATCTTGGACATAAGGGAGAGGTAGCTGAGAAACAAAGTCATCAAGGAATATCTAATTCGATGGAAGAATCTACCAGATGAGGATGCCACTTGGGAGGGAGAGAATATCTTGCAGCATCCTTCTTGCGTTGCTTGTGGGCAAGAAAATTTTGAACGGGGAGGACTGTAATGTTCCCATTTAGCCACAACTACTTGGAATATTATAACTGTTCCATTTTTGCAATAAGAAGTAGGAAAGGTACTAAAACTTATCCTAGTGTGAAAAGGGATTGGATTAGGAGGATAAAATAAATCCACTTTGGTGTGAAATAAGGGCAAGACAATGAACTAGATCCAGTTGACCAAGTCAACAATGTCGTTGCGAGGAGAGAGACTATTTTTGAAACCCTTCAGGTATTCAAAGGTGCTTGTAAAAGAGGTCTAACCTCTCATTTATAATTCCATGATTAATGAAAGCTTTGGATCTATATTAAAATATCTTTTGTTTTAGATTCCATCATAAGAATAACGTTGTTGCTATCTCCGACATTTCTATTTTATGAAGCAGTGGGTTTGGCGTGCTTTTGTGCATATATGAGTTGGGGAGATTTTTTTAAATGTAGCTAGAATGATTTTTTTATGATGCCATTCTATATTTAAGCTACATATAGCATATATTAGAGGATCAAAGTCCTGGTCTGCTTTTTTGTTGCATGGTTTTCCTTATACAACGTCCTCATTTGAGATATTGCAGAAATTCCTAAAAAGGAACATTACATCATTTTTCTACTAGATAAGGACTCAACCACCTTGTCATAAGTTTCCATTTGAAATAATTGAATGTAGAATCATATATAAGGGCCCAATGACCCTCTTGGAAGGATATTTCCCTAATGTTTTTATCATGCCAAATATTCCTCTGCAGTTGGACTACTTTAGCGTGCATTAACTCTTGCAATATGAACTCATCCAAACCACTGAGTTGCCACATCCTTTCTTGTTGAATCATTTTAGGGATGCTTAAATCCAAATTTTCTCTCATACTCAAGGTATATTACTAAAAATCAATGGACAATAGGGCTTGATTTTCATAAACCAACTGAAAAGGAGTGAATCCAATGGTGGTTTTCCAAGTGGTATTATAGGCCCAAGTGGCCTCTACAAGTTGGTCTACCCAATACCTTGTGCTGCCATTCACAACTTTTGTCAAAATGTTATCCAAGGCTCTCTTTGTGACCTCCACTTGTCCATTTTCTTGAGGATGATAGGCAATGAATTTCCTGTGTTTGATGCGGTGCTGCTCCATGATGCATTCAATCAAATTTGAGGTAAAATAAGTTTTGGATTGTATTAATCACTGTTAAATGACTAAAATGGTACACATAAATTATCAATCTAGGGACATCTTTTATTTCGATGACAATCACATTGTCTATGACGATACATCAAACCAGAAGCAAATCCAAATAAAGGAAATCGTTGCTGAATTAAATGTTGGAAGGAATCACTCATGCATAAATAAAACGATCTACAGGAATGTAATCATGCCTCAATTAATCTGTACCTAGAATTCCACACAAAAATTACCTGGCTGGTATCTCTAATCAAATATGTTTAACGACATATATAATATTGAAAAATTAAGAGAAGCAGATCTACTGTAATAATTAATAATATAACCCCACTTTATAGATACATAAAACAATAATATATATATATATATATATATATATATATATATACATATATATATATATATATATATATATATATATATATATCTACTTTAACCACTGCAATCCTTGCTAAAGTGGAGGGCCCTTTCTCCCTAGTAGGGTGTAGGAAGAGAAAGAACTTAACGAAAACTAAACCAGATAATGCATGTAACAACAACAACAAGATAACTTGTATTAATGTGAGAAAAGGTACAAAGCCAGAGTAATAATTTTCTTCGCTAACCTTTTGACCTCAAGGGTCAAGAATTATATAGTGACTACATATTCATAAAAATGAGGGATGGATCAGTCAAGAGAATATTATGATTCTCATGCTAATCAAAATAGAATACATATAGTTACAACCACTTCTTAATAAAAATTCTGACTGGAAGAATATATATTACAATCAAAACCAACTAAAGGCTGTTATCCTAAAATACAATACGTAATTACTTCTACAGTTATTGTGTAAAATCATAGCTATAGCGTAACAAAAATAGAGGATAGGTCGACATCAGAAGTTGATGATATCCAGTCAGCAGTACAACTGTAACAACAGTTCATCTAGCGGGTTTGTAACAACATCATGATGTAATAGCGCCATGGTGTAAGAGCTCACTGTAACAACACACCTTTAACTGCTCTCGTATGCCTCATGCTCTAGATCTTTTGTGAAAAAAATAACATCTGAAGGACAACAAAAGACTAGAAAAATTCTCCAAACATTCATCCTCAGTTAGTCATAAAAAAATACACGATACATCATAATAATCGATGAAATGGAAAGATAATGAAAATAAAGTGGAACAACACTGTTTAAGATAGAAAGGTAGGAAAAAGAGGCAAATATAGTCCCAATGGTTGTAGTCACAAGGTAAAATAGAGGAAACAAATGTAGAAAATAAGTACAAAACTGGCACCCAACACTAAGCTCCTTGATTAGTGACCAACTCCCCTAGAAACCAAAACTTGTAAAGGATGTTCTTTCTTAGAAATTCAACCACTTTCCACTTAGTTGCTAACTTAACTTTCTTTGTTTCAGCCCACTTTGTTAATTAATCCATGCATACAATGATATATCTATTTCTCCCATATTTGGGATCAATTAGCCCAATGAAATCCATGCCCCATTTCTCAAATGGCTCCAAAGTCACTTGAGGTTGCAAGGGAATTTCATCCTTGGGTTTAGGCTTGCCCATCCTTTGGTCTCATCACACCATTTTGCATCTTGATGTAGAGTAGACCATTAGTAGCCATCATGGCATGTTGAGAGGACATAAAATTCCTCCTCCAATCTTACACATTTTCTCAAAATCTGATATGGACCCAACTTGAAGATATTTCTCCCAATCCAGGTGAAAGGGGAACCTTTTCTAACAATATTTCTCTTTTTCTTGGAGGATAGATTAGTAGGGAACCTCCCAAAAAAAAATTAATTTTCCATGTCAGAAAACCAAGGATATAGCACCGAGATGGAAACGAGGTGTTCATATGGAAGTTGATAATCTACCATCTCCTCATTTCTTGTAGGCAAGGTTAGGCTTGACAAAAAATTTACAACCACATTTTCTTTCCCTGGATTGTCAACAATGGTTCGATAAAATTATTGCAATAATAAAAACCATCTAATGATTCTAGCATTTACATCAGGTTTATTCACCAAATATTTAATGGTTGCATGATCAGTATGAACAAAAACTTGATATTCAGTGATATAATTCCTAAACTTATTTAGAGAGTGCACCATAGCTAAGAGCTCTTTCTTAGTAAATGTGTAGTTGATTTCATCTTTAGAGAGGTTCTTACTGATGAAATAGATGACATACTTGTCCTAAGGCTACTCCTACAACTTTATCTCATGCATTTGTATGGACATGGAAAGGAAATTCCCAATTGGGGCCTCTAAGGATTGGTGTAGTGGTAATCTTCTCTTTCAGTTCTTAAAATTACTCTTGACATCTATCTATCCTACCAAAAGTATGAACCTTTATCCAACAATCCAAATAGGGGTGAAGAAAAATTACTAAATCCCTTAATGATTTTTCTGTAATATCCAAATAATCAAAGGAAGCTTCTGACATCCCTTCGTTTTTGACGAATAGGGACCCTTTTAATGATGAAAACGTTTTTGGGGTCAACCTAGATCCCCTCCTTGGATATGAAATGGCCCAGTAAAATAATTGCATTCATCAAAATTTCACATTTCACAGGACTTAATGAAAGATTCATCTCAATGCATTTCCTTAAGACTTTCCATATATTAGAAATAGATTCATGGAAGTCGCTCCCATAAGGGGTGAAATCATCCATGTATATCTCAACCATGTCATGAACAAGGTCAGAAAAGATTCTCAAAACTACCATCTTAAAATTAGCAGGGGAATTACACAAATCGAATGGAAGGACCCTATAGGAAAATTCCCCCCATGGAAACGTGAATGTGGTCTTATCTTGGTCCTCGGGGTTGATCTGAATCTGGTTATACCCACTGAATTCATCTAGGAAGGAAAATAATCTCTTCATTGTAAGGCCATCTAGGACTTGATCAACAAAAGGCAAAGGGAAATGGTCCTTCTTTGAAGCCTTGTTTAGTACCCTATAGTCAACAAAAATCCTCCACTTCCAATTTTTCTTGGGTACTATGATAAGAGGGGACACCCACTCACCATCTGAAATGGGGTAAATGAACCCTGCATCTAAGAATTTTTTTAGTTTCTCTTTTACAATATCCTTAAGGCATGATTCATCCTCCATTGGAGTTGGCGTACAAGTTTTCATCCCTCTCAAATGTAGATAATATGAGTAGAAACTGAGGGATGCACCCCTTTCATTTCCTTATAGTTCGAAACAAAGGCATCAAGATGTTTCCTCACCACAATACATAATTTATATTCTTGTTTGGATGAGTGTTGTGAATACAATCCCCTCTGTGGACATAGGAAATCTCTATAGCCATAGAGTGGGTCTAGCAATGTACGAGACTATCTAATGGCCACTTTCTTAGTAAATATTCAAAACAGGATGAGAAAGGGAAATGGACCTAGCTCTTCCTAATGATATGCTCAATCCTTTGATGAAGGCCTTGATCCACAATCCTTCATGCTCAATCCTCACTACTGGTGGCATTAGAATACCTGCAGGAGATTAAGAGACAACAAAAAATGTGATCCAATACAAAGCATACATTGAATATCATCTACCTAACAGATCAAGGAGCATTAGGTTACTTGTATGGATATCTAAAAAAATATAGAAAGAGAAACACTAGATGTATTATTGATAATATCGAAGAGGGAGCTTACAACTGTGGCCTTGACATTATAAGCCTCCCTTTGGTCTAGTCTGAGTCCAAACTAAGGCTCTTCAAGTTATCCTTCTCCCAAATGGGAAGTTAGGTATTAACACAACATAGGGATACAAAGAATTAATGATCATACCAGATTCATAATGACTAACCAGTAGTGGAGGGATGGGGATCAATTTCTAGGAAGGAAGAGGGAATTAGGATCCCATGAAAGGAGGAGGAAGGCACACTTATCAAGGGATAATCCCCTATTGATAATATCAAGAGCTTCCAATGAGAGACCTAGACCATATCTCCATTGAACTATATCTAGCTCATCGTCGTAGAAGCTTCTAGAGATCAAAGCTTCTCCTCAATTTGAGGAAACACTTCCAGAAAGGTTTAAACATGGTTTTCCCAATCAGAAGAGCATTTAAAATGCTAGACTAGAATGTGCAACCTATCATAAGCACGGGTAGATAACTGGAGAAAAGCGTTGAGCCATAAATCTAGGGTTTGAGCTAAGCTTCTTCAGAAACTCTTCAAGGTAGCTTTCTTTTAGTCTTTAAAGGATATCTTGATGTATTTTTCAAGGTGGATATGCTACAAAATATTCACTATAGGTCACTTCAAGATCCTGGACAAGAAGTGAACAGGGTAAAAAATTACTGTGTAATAGATGCCCCCTAAAGCATGAAGGAAAAACAGGGAGTGATGGGTGAAATTCTTTATGAACCAAAGAGAGGACTCAGAGAACTATCAAGAAACCTTCCAAATCAAACACAATACAATATATGACATCTCTTATATGAATATTCCTAATAAAATATCTCTGATTAAGCATCAAATAACACATGAACCCATGGCATGGTCACAACCATCCGTCTGAAATATATCATGGAAATGGATCCATAGTATGGAAGAAACCATTCATATAGAATGGATCATGTGTACAATCATGAATATTCAATAACTCCATGTAGCCTAGATAAATATAAAAAATGTGATCTAGGGTCTTCGTCACAATCTCGATCTACTCAATGTATGAATCTAACCATGTGAATATATGTGCTAATGTCGAATATGGTAGAAACCACCTCATTACCGGTGAATGATGAAAACTATTAATAGGAACAAGAGAGACCACCAATAATGACAATGGCCCTTAAGGTAAAATAAAACAGTCTACAAGCATGAGTAAATGTGTTGAATTCAAACAGTTACATAATCATTCGATCGAAGGAAAATGAGGTGAACATGTCATCGAATGCGAAGAGCTCTCCACTGAGGTATGAAAGCTATAAGGTTATGAAAAGGAGTCTCTAAATCATCTCCCCGAATAATGAGCTGAAGTCGACGAGAAGTGATTCATCGAAGGAGGGCCATGATAATTCCAACATCATGGACATGAAACAAAGGATTTCTCAAGATAAAAGGAGTGATTCAGGACTATTGTAGAGAGGATCAGATAAGAAAAGGATGTTTTACTTTGACAAAAAGGATTTCTCTTGAACATATCAATGACACGACTCCACAACGTGGCAAAATTTGATTCAACATGGGACTAGACGTCATGATGAAAAAAATAATGATCGAATAAGAGGAAAATGGATTTTCCAAACCCAGGAAGGTAAGTGACGAATAAAGGATATTCCCAAACCAACATGAAACACATATGAGTATCACGTTCAAGTGTGAGATGCTGCCTAATACAAAGGACGTTCCACTTTCAATTTCCTGCCATTATTTCTAATGAGTGCCTCTTTATTTTTGATAGCCAGCGTGAAGAGGATATCATATTTTGAGCATGTAAGTTCATTCTTTGAATGAATCCATCCTAGTAATTTTAACGAGACCTAGGAAGTAGCAACTTGGTGTTGTCATGGTGAGGAATCTTTCACCATTTAATATTTTACGAGTCCGACGAAAGAATAACTCGGTGTATATTCCATGTTTAGGGAGTTTGAAAAAGAAATGAAAAATAAAACTCCATCATGTCCCTTTTCGTAAATCGTCCCTCGAATCTGAAAAGGTAGAAAAAAATATCTGAGATAGCCTCTTGACCATGTTCGATCAAGGTATTCCTTTTTCCTAAATAGTCAATCCCGGCCTGGAAAAGAGGTAAATGTATATTGAGACAACGTTAATTCATTTAATTTAATGAGTTCAAAATGACATTAGAGGAAATTTCAGCGTAAAAGTGGCCTCCTAAGGAAAAATAATAAAATAATAGTAAAAATAATAAAATAAGAGTTAAGAATTTTGGAGGGAAAAGATGATTTTTTTTTTTTTTAATTGTATTTTCGGCTTATCTCCTTATAGGTTTACTCAAATTTCATGGTTATACACTCATTAGATGCGGAATTAAATTCCATATCCAACGAGTACCCATTATGTATAATTTTGAGAAGAACCCCATTGATAAAATTTGCAGATACATTAAAAAATGTGTTGAAACACACGTTTTTAATGTATTTGCAATTTTTATAAAGGTGGGTGTTCAAAAAGGTATGCATAATGGGTACTTGTTGGATGTGGAATTTGATTTTGCATCCAACGAGTGTCTACACTTTAAATTTGAGTAAACCTATCAGGAGTAAGTAAAAAATACAATTAAAAAAAAATAGTTTTTCTTCTTTTCCCTCCAAAATATTTACATGTACCTCTTTTTAAATTCACAACATTTTGATTGTTTACATAATTTGACATGGATATTACATGAAAATTTCATGGGGAATTTTAGGCTGAAATTTCCTCTAACACGAGTACTCGACGATCTTTTAATTTTTTTAGAGTTAGCTGAAATTTCCTCTAATGCGAGTACTCGGCGATATTTTCATTTTTTGAGAGTCATAAAATAGCTTAAATTTGACTCCTCCTGGAGGAATGAGTGGTATAAAAGGTAGCAATTGGTTCCAGTGATGATGGAACTGCTCAAAACAAGCAAAGGTAAAGAGGTTGGCTAACAATACCACTCATACAAGTGATTCCTGAGGCACAGGTAGAACAACCAAGTGAGAGCATATGATTGGCCAAGTAGATGGTGACGATGGAATGAAAAATGTAAGGCTCATTTGCAGAAGAGGTTCATAAAAAGGCAATCACGTGACATAGGATAAAAATTGTTTCATTTTTACAGAAGCTTGAAACATGGGAAACTATGCTTGAAAATGGTTTCATTTTTTCACAAGCTTGAAACAAAGACAAACTATGCTTGAAATAAGCTTGCATGCCCCCAACATGGTTACTCAATTTGAGGTACATGACCCCCAAGCTTCAGTTCATTAACCTAAGTAGACCATTGGTTACTAACAGGTGGATGGAATGAAGTTTCATTTACAAGATCAAGTGAAAGACTCGACTGGGATTTTACGAGATATAGTTGAAGACAAGAATTGAAAGGGGATTTGTTTCATTTTTTAAGGAGGTTGACACAGTAAAAGAACTATGCTCATAGGGACATATTTCATTTTTTAACTAGGTTGACATAGGAAAAGAACTATCCTCACGACACCTTGTTTCATTTTTTAAGGAGCTTGACACACGACAAGAAAATATGCTTTGAAGGCCTTGTTTTTTTTTTTAAGGAGCTTGACACAAGAAAAGGAACTTTCCTCCAAAGACCCTTGACCATGGCCCATAAAAGTTCATGGATTCCAAGAGATCCTCATCAGATGGGAGAAAAACACTCTAAAAATCAGGAACCAATGCCCACAGTACATGACACACTGTATCACTGACCATATCATTAAAATACGTGAGCATGGAATAGGTTGTCACATAATTGGCCTATGGTGAGGATGATACCACTGACATGTTTGCAGACATTGGTTGGCTGGGAGCCAAATTAGGATTGATTAACGAAAGTTGATCAATGGTCACAATTCTTCCTTCATGTGGGAAACAGATCACATGAAAGATGGAAAAGACAAGAGCTTCCTTGACATAAGTATAGTCACGCCCGAGGAGTAAGTTAAAGTCCAACGGGCCTTGGAAAACCATCACATCTATATAAAAAAGAAATTATCCCAAATTAGTAATTGGAAACTTCGGAAGGATCCCTAATGGTTGACTGGTTCCTCTATTAAAAGCTAACAAATTCTGGGTAACAGGCACAAACAAACTGTGGAGAACCGAAAGATTTCCAAGTAGTTGAGAACAAAATACTAACAAATGCGCCTTCATCTATTATGGTGCTAGGTATGGACACATTATAGGCTTGTAGTATCATATTAAAGGGCACGTAAGAAGGAAGATGATATCATGTCAGTTAACTCCAATCAAAGGAAGAGACCAAACTACTTGGAGGGGGTGTCGTGGGAATGGGAGAACTTATCTCATGTTTTATGGGAATGGGGGGATCACCCTCCTGTACTATGGGAATATGAGGATTTTCCCCCAATTCATAAGAATCTGAAGAAACAAAAATAACCTGAGTGTTATGAGGTTCACTCTATAAGGGAAAGGCACGATCCACTGAAGGTGGAATTAGGTCAACTGTTTTCTCAACCAATGGTTGGTCGGGAACAAACTCGTGAGGTTCACTTTCAGAGAGAGAGAGAGGTATTGACTAGAGATGACTTATGATCAATCACTTGATCAACTAGCGGAGGATTAGGGAAAAGCTTCTTGTAACCAACAGGAAGTCATAGCTGAGAAGATGTAAGGTTATCCAAGAATTTGTAGGTTTCATCCATATTAGGAAAAAGGTGAATGGGATGATTCCCTTCACATAACTTATAGGGAAATTTTGATTTTCCCCTTTTTCCCATGGAGATTATTATGAATAGTTGAGGTTTTATCACCAACATGATCTCCAAAGGCAGATGATAAAGGATGATGTGAGATGGTGGACCATATTTCTAATATCCTAGGAATGCAGCCACGACAATCCCTAAGAAGGTGGTCACCCTTGTATAAATTTCAAGGGAATTTGACTTTTCAGGACTCAATGAAAGATTTTTCAAAATCATTTGCATTGGTAGAAATGGTTGTTGGGTTTCCCCCTTGCATATTTTGCTTCTTCTTCTTCATCCTCTTCTTCTTCTTCTTAGCTTCCTGGTTACTAGAATCCAGACTTTCACCAGGAGAAGAGGAAGAACAAGGTGAAGAAACAAGAGAAGAAGCGAGGGGTCAACCTTAGGATCAACATGAGATTGACACTGTTCAGGTGGAGGCGAACTTGCTTGAGAAGAAGCTTGGAAGTTTGGAACCATGGGGGTTGAAAATAACCAAACTAGAAAACCAATGGTTAATCCCAGGAGGGACAACGTTGCCATATAGGGAGCGCCAACATTTCCAAAAGAAGGAAAAGGACCAGGATTCTCATCTAAGGGGATTTCCTAATTGGTAAACTCGGGAACTATTTCCATTGGTCTCAACCTAATACTTGCATGAGTAATATGTTATCGCAAACAATCAATTTTAGAATTAAAAAAAATTAATCAAAAGAGGTAATCTAGGCAAAAAGGGTTTACCAAGTATCTATGAACTACAATATACACCTTTGAAAACCAAAGACTTGACGTATGACAACCAATCTCCTCGAATGTTGTGTTCGGTGTATCACATCTACAAGGTCACTGAATCGGTTACCTATGGTAGGTTTGAAACCTAGTGGGGTCTCCCAAAATATACTTGACGATATGTGGGAGCTCAGTTCGTAGTAGTGTTGTCTAATGTGCAATCGTTCGATGAGAGCATCCCCATATACTTACCATACATGGAGCATAGTCCTATATACTTTTGTACATGGGTCGGGATATCACCCTCGGAATGTAACACAGACTGTTAGTGACAACAGCTATGCTTTAGGACATCAGAACACGTCTATAGCCTAGACCTCTAGATGTTTTTGTTAATTTCAAATTCTCCTTAAGGTTAATTGAATAAATTTTAAAGTTGATATTTGATTATGTTTCAATTTTAGGCTCAACAATTGGTGTCACCTGAATCCTATAATGTAGCTAAATGAAAAAAAAAATCCATTTCATTTCGATGAAATATAAACTAATGAAGGAATAAATGAGAACAAGAGTGAAAAATACGAGAAAGGCAATAAGCAATGATGGTCCCCAGCTAGCCCAAAATTATTGAAATGGAACTTAAAAAAAAAACTGAATTCGCTTTCACTATCCCCAAATGCAAAATCACTGAAAAATGAAATCACTTCTCTTTTCACTAAGATGCATTAATTTTTTTTTTGTTTTCCTTTTACTTTGAATTCTCATATGAAAACTAATTCAATCAAAAAGCAAAGTAAAACTTAGCCAAACGAACAAAGAATTTGCAAAAGAACACACTTTTCTCTTTTTCTTTATCGAATGGAAAATAAATCATTTCAAAAATACTTAAATGAAAATTACTTTCACCTTTCTTTTCAAAGCGAATAAAAACAAACCAATTCAAAAGCTCGAAGATGAAAATGACTTTCAATTTACTTTTCAAAATGGAAAATCAGATCCAACTAGCACTTTCAAACTTGTAAATCAAGCAATTGTGATCTATGTTTGACAATTAATCAAAAGTAATTCCAAAGTGCGGTGATGACTAAGCGAAAATAAAAACAATCTAAAAAAAGCTAAAATTAATGTGAAATATTGTTTGGAATGATTGCAACAAAACTTTGAGACAGAGCTAACAACTCTCTAACGATAAACACAAGTGACAGGAGAAGGTCAACTGACCTAGAAAACCTTGAAGATGATGCAATTCCACTCAAGCACAAGCAAATTCAAAGAGGAAAATCAATCACTCAAACAAAGTGAACAAAACAAACACAATGGTAGCAAGTCATTCATACTTGAAAGACACTTCAGAGGTCAAGATACACTAGAAAGATTAAAGGGAAACCCTATATTTTTCCTATCTCTGGGATTAATACGTATGTGAGGAGAAAACTAGTGCTAAAATACAGATCAACGCGACTATTTTACAGAGAACAACATTCTTTGAATGACTATACGAGCAGAAAAAGAGCCGAGTGAGAAATACAAGGAAAAATAAAAAAGAATTTAAACACTCGAACTAGAATTGACACCCTAAAGCAATGAGCAAAACCTATGCAGACCTACAGAGACCTAAATAAACTGAGATCTCAATGATCACTCAAATTGATCAAAAACCAAACTGGAAAATGGAAGGCAAAGAGGCTAAAGCTCCCCAGCGGAGTCGCTAATTTTTTTTGAATAAAATCCCCTCTGCGCACAAAGGCGATCTCTCTAGTCCTAGAGTGGGTCTAGCAATGTATGAGACTAGTTAATGGACACTTTCTTAGTAAATATTCAAAGCAAGATGAGAAAGGGGAAAGGACCTACCTTTTCTTGATGCTATGCTCATCCCTTTGATGGTGTCCTTGATCCACAAACCTTCAGCCTCGATCCTCGCTCCTGGTGGCATTCGAATACCAATAGGAGATAAAGAGACAACAACAAACATGATCCAATACAAAGCATACATTGAATATCAACTACCTAACAGATCAAGGCTCATTTTTCTACTTGTACAAATATCAAAATTAATATAAAAAGTGAAACACCAGATGCATTATTGATAATATAAAAGAGGAAGCTTACAACAATGGCCTTGATGTTGGAGGCTTCCCTTTGGTGTAGTCCAAATCCAAACTGAGGCTCTTCAAGCGGTCCTTATCCCGAATAGAAATTTAGGAATTAACACAGCATAGGGATACAAAGGATTAATGATCCGACCATCCCCAAAATGACCAACCAGTAGTGGAGGGTCGATGGGGATCAATTTATAGGAAAAGAGAGGGATTTAGAAGCCCATGAAATAAGGAGGAAGGCCCACTTCTCAAGGGATAATCCCCTATTCATAAGATCAAGAGATACAAATGAGAAAGATCGACCATATCTCCACAGAACAATATCCAGCTTATCGTCCTAGAAGCTTCTAGATCTCGAAGCCTCTTCTCCATTTGAGGAAATACTACCAGAAAGGGTTCAATGCAGTTTTTCCAATCAGAAGAGCACTGACAATGCTAGGCTAGAATGTGCAACTTGCCATCAACACAGGAAAATAAATGGAGAAAAGTGATGACCCATAAATTTAGGGTTTTAGCTAGGATTCTTCATAAAATCTTCAAGGCATCTTTCTTTTATTATTTAAAGGATATCTTGATGTATTTTCCAAGGTGAAAATGTTGCACAATATTCATCACAGGGCACTTCGGGATTGGGGAAGGTAAGTGAACAGGGTGACAAATTACTGTGTAACAATGAGAGAGAAGGGTTTATTTTTATATTTCTAGATAGGAAGATTTCAACAACCTTGGCATGAAATATATCAGGATAAGCATATCACATTTTAGTCTATGGCTTGTTCTCAGGTTTCTCTAAGGATTCCCCTATTAACTCATCAATTATCATGACAATAGGAGGTTTATTCTGTAAGAAGTGGTCAATAAGGTCATCTTCATCTAGCTACCTACTTCCTACAATAGTGGTTATTGCACAAAATTGGTAGAGGTATGATTGATAAAGGTGTTATTCTTCCTCGTCCTTTATTCACAAGGGTAAGTCATGCTTAATAGAGGGTTGAGCAGGGGGATATAATACAAGCTTCTTTGAGATATGCTCATTCTTGATGGTCATGTTCCTAGCCTTGCAACTAATGTAAGAATCAATTGTGGCCAACCAAGGTCTCCCTACGATGAGAAGGTAACCATTAAAATTGGTTTTGGGTTGGAGGACAGGGAAATCTATGGGATACTCCCAGGACTCGATAAAGACCGTTACATCCTCAATAAATCCCTTAGGGGATATTGTGGATATATCTACAATATGCAACATCGTAGTGGTATTCCTCAAGGCTCCTTGGAGGTTGATATTTAGCATGGTTTCCTTGGTCATAACATTGATTGCAGCGTCAAGATCAATCAAGGTGTTAGGGACTACAATGTTGTTAATATGGACATCCACCACTGAGCTACCAGGATCCAAGTATTTTTGGGAGATCACCTTCCCAAGCATTAGATCATATAGCTCCCTAACAGCATTGATATTGGGGGCATATCTTTTTCTCCTCCCATAACTCTTGAAAAATTCTTCCCTGGTGAGATTTTTGTAAATGGGGACATATTTGATGGCCTGGAGAAGGGGCATATTAATAGACAAATTATTCAATTCTCCCATAAGTTCAGCCTCTTTTGGGGTATGTTTTTTAGGCGGGGCCAACATTTCTATCTTCCTTCTCTTCTTCAAGATCTTTAGGGGGAGAAGGTGAGTGAGCATCTGGAAGTACCTTCCCAAACCAAAGGTTGATATCTTGGATTTCTATAACATAATAAGGATAGGACGTTTCCCCATTGTAGACCTATTTTTTTTCTTATTTTTCAGGTTCAGATTGGGTTGGGAAATCATTTTAGGTTTCTTAGGTGGGTTTTTGTGGGGTAGATATGGTTTAGGTGGAGGATGAGGTATTATGGCACGAGGTTAGGTTTCCTAAGGCATCTATTCTTGTGAAGAGTTTCCCCATCGAGAAGTTTGAGGTTGATATGGATGGAAAGGTGGGTTGACAGGCTAAGGAGGGTAGTGAGGAGTATAGGACCAAGATGAGAGCATAAAAAATGTTGGGTGAGTTGGAAGATACCAAGGTTGGAAGGGTGCATTCTGATTTGGATTGTAAGGAGGATATTTTGCACCCTGCATACCCTGTTGATATGGTTGAGGGCCTTTTGGCCTCATTTAGTAGATGAAGAAAAGCTACTCCAAGCCATTCTCTTCCCCTTGGTATGAAGAGAGGGACATTTGTTTGTTGCATGTTTCCCCTCAAAAAAAGAGAATGCCTCTATGGTGTTTAGTGGACACTGATTTTTGGGATGCCTCTTGGTGCGTCAAGTGAAAAAGATGGCCAGTTCCCTTTATACTTCCTATTGCTTCCTTTTAATATACATCATATCCATCTATAAGGAAAAATTATGCAACATACCACTCTTCAAGTCTTATAACATACTCCATATCTCATGTTTGATGGTCAAGGTGGAGGAAGAAGAGTTGACCATTCCTTGACTAGACCTACCTCTCTTCCTCGCGACCCTAGAATTATTCTTGAATATTGTTTTGATGTCATCATAGGTCAGCTGGTAAATGTCTCCTCTAAACAACATATTGAGGGTCTCCATTAAATCTTCCATGATCCCTCAGAGGAGTACAAAATTGAGTGATTCAGGGTCAAGGGTACATTTAGCCCTCCTATATTTTAGTTGGAACCTTTCCTCATAATCTTCTAAGGACTCATATGGCCCTAAGATCATCCTAGATATTTATTATTTTGTCTCCTTAGACCTACAGTAATCCATTTACTTATTATTAAAGGCTTGTTTCATTTGTGTTGAGGTAGTGGTGTTGCCTCTAGGTAGGCTCATAAACCAGCACATGAAGGTTGCATCATTGAGGGTGGAGGAAAACAACGTCAACTTATGTTCATCATAGGTATATTCATAGGTCCTTCAAACCACAAAAAACTCAAACATAAAAATGTTATGGTCCTCAAAGGCTAGGTCATGTAAGTGTGGAAGAGCAGCGATGTTTATTTTATTCATCCTTTCCTACACATTGGTCTCTTGGATAGGAAAGAAATAATTATTCCTATTTTCAACCGTGTTTTCGATAGGTGATAGAGGATCTTCCTCCCCTATGGGTTCTTCAAAAATTTTAGGTTGCTCACCTAGATGATTTTCTAACTCTCTATGGTCAAAGAGGGAAGTTCACTGTCACCAAAGAAGAGTGATGGTTGACTGCTTGAAGGGGTGGGGATTTTTGGTAGAAATTTTCCTTGAATATCCCTACTCCTACGAGGCATGAAAGAACTTGTTTTGTTTTTTGTAGTGTTTTCCCCTTATTTTTAAAAAAAATTTCAAATCAAACAATGTTGATGCAAAACAAAAGATGAAGAAGAAAGGAAACTCCTAAGTAGAAACAACACCTAATTTTAGACCTCCTTGGAAAATAATGCTGAAAAGTGATGAGCCCGAGTATCACAACAACAATGTTGAGACTCACAAGGCTACCAAATTTAATTATCAACCCAAGGTTCATACAAAATTAAGAGGTGACAATGTTATATGCACAGTAGGTCAAGTTCTACTCATGCCACCTTCAAGCAATGGACCGGATCAAGGCATACAATGACCACTCTTTCAGCTAAATCATGGAAGGAAATTTCATGAAAAGAGAGAGTTCTATTCTATTTGTAGGGATGGAAACATTAATCTACTTGTAGAAATGAAAATGTTATTTATACAAATGTAAAGCTTAAGCCTAGTTGCATGAATGTAAAGACTGTTACATTTGCAGAAATGGAAATACTATTCTACTCGTAGAATGTAAAATATATGCTACTTGCAAGGATATGAACATTAGTCTAATTGCAGCATGTGAAAATTTTCTTTGAAAAGGAAATGAACTTATGTAACAACAATGCTTGCAATTGAAACCCTAACGAAGCACAAATTCAAGAAATAAGGCCTAGTCTAGTATGCATTGATAAATCACCCTTTTAATCACTGTGTTCAAATAAAATTAGCTTTAGTGACAGAGTCTAAGTGCATTTTAAAAGAAAATCATCATTACTATTCAAATTTGGAAATTTGTCCTCTAACCCTAAATGCATAATTGTGTTGCAGTGAAGAAAAGGCAAGTCTAAAGTGGTATTTGGTACTCCTCAATCATGGGTTCTGATCCTAGGGGTCATTATTCAAGCCTAAGAGACAAAATTGAACCTTTTGGAGAAAATCTAGTCAAGTCTACATGGTGGTATAGGATGTTATATGACTGCTACAAGATTACTACAAGATTGGATCTGTGAGCATATTGAGGGTGAAAAATATCTTTTAAAGGTGGGAAAGGTTGTATGAAGGTGTATAAAGGATGTATGAAGCTTTTTCCAAGCTTGGCACCACTCAGAGGCACATATTGCACAAAAATAAATGTGCACGGTGTCCTTCAATGATCTAGGAATGGACTTTCGGTGCAAGAGTTTCGAGGGAACTATGAGATGAGGAAGAAGATGCTGATGATGATAGGAGAAATGTAGCATGAGTCTACGAACCCTGCAAGCCACTAGTAGTACCTGCAGACCAAACAAACAATTTTTTTTTTTTCACTTGAAAAGAATGCCAAATAAATAAGCAAATTGTAGAAAAATGTACTAAATCAGAAAGGATGAGTTGAATTTTATTGCATCAAAAGAAAATCTCACTTGCAGCATGCATCTAACCTAAATCCATGAAAGCTTAAAGAGAAATGTGATTTAAATCTTGGGTATGAAAAAACAAAGTGTGTAAAAGAGCGTTAATCTAAGAACTATCAACTACAAAAGGAAATAACCACATATTTTTGGCTTGCCAATGCATATTCTTCAACCACGCGCCCCACAAGAGAGGTGGTAACGAGACCTACACCAAATTTTTTTGCAAGTAAACTTCTACTAAGGAAGAAATGCTACTACAAAAATTAATGCATCGATAAGATACACAAAGAGAGACTAGATCCTCTAAGTTAGGCCCTAACCCAAGGGGACTCAACCCTCCGAAACAAACTCAGATGCAAAACAAAAGTGAGCTTCTCATTGACATAAAATAAATTTCAAGTACATCATGCAAAGGAAATGAAAATGGTAGTCTCAAGCTCCTAGATTTTAGTGGCTCATCTCTCCTCAAAAATTATGAATCCTATTGAGCCCTTGGCCTTGTTTATTTATACAAATATGAATGAGTAGCAACCATCTTGGAAAGAGGACCGCTTCGCTCCAAAATCTCAAAAAAAAGTGGATCTAGTTCCCTTAGATCGTCGCAATCCCCTTGAGTGCCTCAGATGTTAGTATATCCTCGAGTTGTAGGTGAGTCATTTTAGGGATTAAGTCGAGTTGTAAGAGAGTAAATGCATGGGAGAAGCCTCCTACATCTCCTCTAGCTGCCTCTAATGTGACTCTACATAGTAAATGCATTAAAAAATTCTCTTTTCTTGCACATCAACCACATTAGGCCACGAAGTATGAAAAACATCCTTTAGCCTCCCTATTAAGCACATTATAGCCAAAATGATTTTAGTTAATGTGAGAAAAGAGGAAATTATAGGCTGGAGGATAGCAAAATGGGCCTTATAATGTACTTATTCATGGGACTCATCAACATGCTTCAAACCTTTCCCTTGTTCCTTAAACCAGAACCACTGCACCCAAAACATTATTAACAGAACTGCCATAGCCGAGCTTGGTATAATAGTCACCGAGACCAAGCACACACTTATATTAGCTCTTGACACTTAGTATTTTCTCCCCACTTCACACGACGCGGCTACACGACAAGACCTGGTCCTGCTTCTTTAATTTTCCGGCTTGTATGTGTCAACCCCGACCCTTCCGTTCATGCAAATTTATTTTATCTGTAGGGAAACTTCATCCCAATGCTTACATCACCCTGACCAGTCCAACTATGCGTGTAAAGGGAAACCTCTGAGAGATAGACTCTGGGATTTTCCCATCAAGTGTCGATCCCAAATCCTATTAATTATCGTTCTCAACCCATTTTTCAACACATGTGATCCTTTTTATTTTGGGCAGAGTCAACAACAATCTCGGGCCCACTTTACTCTGTTAATTTCACACACAGAAATTCCACGTCATCGCTTCTCCCATCTAATCGGTCGACTAGCACTAAGATATCAAGCCTCGTAACTTATACTTCATTCATTATATAGATACAACGAACCTTAAAAAATTTGCAAGCACATAGGTGATACTTGGAAAAAAAACATCATCCTTTAATCTTAGCCACATTTGGCATAAAGAGTATGCTAAGAATAAAACCTCAAAAATAATTTAGACACCCTCAAATGATGGAATCATTCATATAGGAAACCTACTCTTCATTCATCTTTTCAAACAACTAGATAACCAATATGGTAAAACATAAAATTGATGTAGACACCCTCCCATAAATGATCCATGTAATTCCTAATGATATTCATAACCATAAGCAAATATCCTAACTATATTCTTTATGTATGTATGTTCCTAACTATAAATGATCCATGTATGTTCATAACCATAAGCAAATGTGACATATTACTAACCTGCCAAACATCTATCAACAAACTATTTAAAATTTCATACTTTCAATTTTAATCTTTCAAATATCCTGATAATCCCATGTGCCCATCAGTATTCCAAGAGCCATAATGTTGAGTCAATAAGCCAGCATCATGGTAGAAATGTGTTAGAGCCACAATGTTGAGTCAATAAGCCAGCATCATGGTGGACATGCGTTAGAGATTTCAACTTCGTACTTTTTATTTTTATGACTTCGTAATATCAATGAGCCAGCATCATGTTAGAGATTTGGATTATCAGTATTATGATGGCCGTAAAAGTTATGTTTTATGTGGCTGGGCTCACCAGATAAAGGAAGGGTCGGCTCATTGACTCCATTATAAACACAGGGTCCACACTTCACTCGTATCATTTCTACTATTTATAGAACATGGAGATGATCTCATAAAGAAATCACTAGCGGACAGTGCCTCTACGCTAGCGGAGCTTCAATTTAGAAAATTGTAGAAACGTCCGAGAGAACATCGAGATGATCTCATAAAGAAAATCACTAAACTTGCAGCGGACAGTGCCTCTACGCTTCAATTTAGAAAATTGTAGAAACGTCCGAGAGAAACAATATTCAGAAATAACAATAGCTAACAGGCAGTGAAAAAGCCTGTCATTTTGTTATCTGGGTAGAAGAGGTATACTATATCTTTGGAGCACTTATTTTTTCTTTATATTTGCTTTTGTTAATGTGGGAGTTACTAGGGCTGCATAGCTAAGGATTATTCAGTTACAAATTTTCTTTAAATTTGTCACTGAGATTGGCAGGGCTGTTTTCAAAAATTGTTGTGCGTGTACGAGGTTTTCCTGTTTTTAAAGTTTGGTTTGTTCTTTTATGTAGAGTATTTGCATACTTCCATACAGTTTAACGGAATATTAGTTTCCTCCGGAAATTCTACGGGGTTCCATACAGTTTAACTGAATATTAGGCCATTTTAACTTGAGTTCAGTAGCGTTTACATGTTTAGAGGCAGTAGCCGGCTGCAGCTAGTAATATAGATAAATAAATAGAGATAAAGTTAGCGGATTCGTTATTGCGATAATACAAAAAGAAGTGTTTTTCATCGTTTGTTTGTGGCAGGCAGCTCACCATAGCGAACAAAATGGGCGGGCGGAAAAGGGCTTCTCAGAAAACGAACGCGAATGCTAAGATTGAAAATGGACAAGCTTCCTCGGATGTTAAGATTGCAAATCGACAAGCTAATTCTTCGAATGCTAAGATTGAAGACGGACAAGCTTCCTCCAGGGAAGGGATCAACTCTCAATCAATCAGTTACGGAATCTCAATCAAGTCCTTCTTAATGAAATCAAAAGCTTAAGGGATGAAAAGACTATTTTGTCAGAAATGAGTTCAAAATTTGAAGCTGAAAGCAAAATCAAAGATAGGTCGAAAGAAGTTGAGAAAGAATTGAGAAAAGAACTTGCAAAGAAAGAGATGGAATATGAAATTTCTATCTCAAAAGCTGAGACTCAATTGCAGGAAGCTCAGCAAAAAATTCAGGCAATGTATGAAGAATCAGAGGCAACACGTAAAGCTTGGGAACTGGAAAAGGATGAACTTCTATCACAGATTGTAGATTCAAGAAAGGAGAGTGAGTCGATCAATTGGGAATTACTTCAAAAGCATGATCATACATCTAAGTTGGAGAACCTCAATCAAAACCTTGCTAAAGAAATCGAAAGCTTAAGAGAACAAAATATAATTTTGTCAGAAAATGTGACTCGTCTGAGCTCAGAAATTGAAGCTGAAAGCAAACTGAAAAATGAGTGGAAAGACGCTGAGAAGGAATTGAGAGAACAACTTGCAAAGAAAGAGGCTGACAATGAAGCTGCTATCTCCAAAGCTGGTGTTCAATTGCAGGAAGCTCATCACAAAGTTAAGGTGATGTGTATAGAAGCTAAGGCAACACGTGAAGCTTGGGAATTGGAGAAGGATGAACTTTTATCACGGATTGCAGATGCAAACAAAATTAAAGATAAGTTAGAGAAAGTTTAGAAAGAATTGAGAGAACATGAAGCTGCTACTTCTAAAGCAGGTATTCAATTGCAGGAATCTCAGCACAAAACAAAGGCGATATCTGCAGAAGCAGAGGCATCAGGCAAAGCTTGGGAATTGGAAAAGGGTGAGCTTTTATCACAGATTGTCGCAGCGAGAAAGGAGGCTAAGGAACTAGTTCAAAAAAATGAGCAAGACCGACATTTGTGCGATGCTGACAAGAGAAAATTTGAAGATACCCTTTCAGAACTGCAAACTAAGCTAGAATTGACGGCTAGAGAAAACAAGTTACTGGGACATATAAATGAAGATTTAAGTTCTCAGGTGTTGTCTTTGATGGACGAGTTGAGGGAATGTAATGCTAAACTAACTTGCTTGGAAGATGAGAAACAGATGACCAAGGCAATGCCTGTCAGTAATGGAAAGTTGAACGTCTACAGAAGAAAGTTGATTCTATGGAGAGTTTTCAAGAATCAGAGAAGCAAAGAGTTCAAAAAGGAACGGTTGAAAATGGTAGACTTAACAAGCAAATTGAGGAGTTGAGTAGAAAAATTGCAGAACTGCGGCAGGCACATGTCAACCAAGCTCAAGGAAATGAAGCGCAGGAGAGGGAATTTGAATTAATTCATGCAGACGGAAAAGGATCACACTGTCAGTTGAGGAAGGAAAAAGGAGAGAAGCCAAAATCACAGCAGGGAGACGACATATACTATTCTATGTACATTTGATCAAAACAAATAATATTCTTGTATATTTATAATGAGACTTGTTTTTTTTAGAGTGCTTGTGATGTGGAAGAATTTGGATAATATTGGTTCAGCATAATAAGAATTTGGAGTGCTTGTGATGTGGAAGAATATGGTTCATAGGATATTTGGATACAGCATAATTTTATGAATCTGGTTCAGTATGCAAAAAAGAGTTTAATATCCGAATCCAATTTACCATGCATCGCAACGATATTATATATATATATATATATTTCTGGAAGTCAGGGCATAGATATTTAGTTTCATGTGATCGATAAAATTTTGACAAGTGATTGGATATTTAAAACGCATTATATTTAAAATTTTGCTTACACTTGAATTATTTTGGAGCTTACTAAAGATCTTGTAATATGTTGTTTCATGGTGATTTCATGGTCGGTTTTTGTTTTACAAAGTGTTTAAGTCTTTTTCTCATATTGTAAGTGTCAAATTCACTTGTTCATACATGTTCAATCCTTTAACAATTCATAAATATCTCCAGAAAGTAAGGCTTGCACAATATCTAAGAATAGCGCTTTTCAATGTTCAATGCTGTAAATTGTGCAACATGTGCCAATAGTCAGTGCGCAATATCACTTGACATTCCCTCTCACTATGAGTTTGCTTAATTACCTATTATTATTTGTGGGACTCGTCATATTCAAGCCTTTCCATAATTTATGGCAGGAGCAACAGTTGATCTTGGAGCTGCCATCAATGTTATGACAGAAGCGATGAAAATGTTCCCATCCCCTCCATCCCCAAACTTCCAATTAACGCAGTGTATCACAGAAGAATTATTTGATGGTCCAAATTTATTCTGAAGGATATTGGAGAATATAATTGTCTCGGTGGGCTCTTAAGGCAACTCCCAGCTGGAGCTCTTCTAGTTTCTTCTTACTGAACAAAGTGTTTAAGTCTTCTTCTCATAGTGTAAGTGTCAAATTCACTTGTTCATAGATGTTCAATCCTTTAACAATTCATAAATATAGTTCTTTCTATGCAAGCTTAGATAGGCATTGTGTAGCTCCAGAAAGTAAAGCTTTCAATGTTCAATGCTGTAAATTGTGCAACATGTGCCAATAGTCAGTGCGCAATATCACTAGACATTCCCTCTCACTATGGTTGTAATTGTACTATTATTCATGGGACTCATCAACATGCTTCAAGCCTTTCCCTTGTTCCTTGAGCCATAACCACTCCATCCCAAACATTCTTAACAGAACCACCGCTCCCCACTTCACACAACTAAATACTTTCATGAGATATAATATGAGTTACATGAACGGTAAAGGTAAATAAAGGTAGATAAAGATTTTGCATATAGTTATTTTTCAAAAAATAGTTCTAAGAATTTATCAACATGTTGTATATGTTTTCAAGATTTGCTATATATTAGTAAATTTTAAAAAAATGCCGCACAAATTTTACAAAGAAAGGTTTTAAAATAGAATTCATCAAGCTTTGAAATGTTAACATTCATTAGTAAGCCTAAATGACATAACCAAAAAATCATAATGGTCTAAATAATATTTTGGAAATGTCATCTTTTATCAATTTGATTTTATAATTTTAAAAATGGAGATCTAACTTACTAAAGAAAATTGCTCCATCCAACTTTTTAAAATATTAATTAATGACAAGAATCAAAAGCTTATATTTGAATTCATTTTGTTGAGCCCTTAATAATCTCATAATATTGTTATCAACTCAAGTAGGTGGAAGACCCTTAGTAATCTCAAATTCATTGCTAAAAACAAAGATGCAAGCGTTACTACATCTTTTTGAGTGATTGTTACTTCTTTAGATTAGGATCTTCTTTTGCTTAGGTTATTAGTGTTCTTCATCAACAACTACCAATGCATAAACCATAAAGAGAGAAGAGACATAGAATATAGGCTATCATCAAGGGCCAAAACCTTTCACGTAGAGGAAAAACCGAAAAAAACAAATCTTATTCCTTATCCTATAGCATTTGATATAAGAATTTCCTTGCCCTTGGCTTACCTATAGCTATAATAGCTTTTGATATAAGAATTTTTTCCAACCTCTTTGCTAATATTTCTTCCTTTGCGCATTTATTGTACAAGTTAAATTAATATTTCATTTCTTTATTCATAACTTCACGTGCACATAGGCCTTCCCCAAAAGTCGACATATATGCTACGGACTACATACATTTAGAATTATGAACAATTCCCTTGATTATAAGAGAAGAGATACACACTAATATAAAATAAATTAAAGTAGGGTTAAACATCTTTAACAATATTTTTCTCCACCTAGTAATGAACCCCTTAACCCATTTATAAAGTCAATAGATATATGAAAAATGAATAACCTATTATTTCCCACAGGGGCTTCACTCAATAAACCTCTAAATATCACATGCGATCATAACATATTAAACAATGCCCTTAATTTGAGTACATATTGGAAAATACCTCTAAAATTCACACTATTTACCCCCTACCAACATAAACCAAATACACCTCCCCAATTTAAAAATCCCCTACTTTAACTATAGATTGTAGGTATCCATTTTTTCATTAACATTTTTTATACCCCTTTATATTTTTCCACCGACTTTGAGCTCCATTTTTTATACCTTCCAATTTAAAAACCCTCTACTCCCTGTATATCCCCCAATATATTATGTCATTTTCCCCTCATTATATATCCCCCAATATGAATTCACGTGCTATGGTATTGCTCCCACAGTGAAGCCCCCTGTGTTATTTCCCCTTCATACATCATTTCATTTATTGAGATAACATCAAGCATATGGATATCCCTATATTCAAATGCACCTTCTACAATTTCAATTTTGTTTAAAAAAATACCTAGATGATTGGTGGTAATTGTTGCTTATATATGTATTTGAATTTGTGTTGTTTTTATAAAGGGAAAAAAATGATTTCTATTATGGTGTGAGATATATTACTCTCGAATGGAAATCATTTAAGTGGGAATTCCCATCGCAGCTAGCAAAAAATCTTTCACTACCTTGTAACTCAGTGGAAATAATTATCATAATTGATGCTCTCAATTCTCAAAAGGAATCAAGCCACCATTCATCTTCCATAGATAGTTTTGTAAGCTGAGGAAGAAAGAGATATAATGTTTAATGTGTCTCTATAATGTTGTTATTACATCATGTGGACATTTAATGGCTCTATAGTCATAGATGGGAAAAAAATAACCTTCTGTTGACGCTACATCAAACACCCTCCAAAATTTTGCCTACACTTGAATTTTGGAGCCTACTGAGGATCTTGCAATATGTTGTTCCATGGTAATTTCATGGTAGGTTTATGCTTTACAAAGTGTTTAAGTCTTCTTCTCATATTGTAAGTGTCAAATTCACTTGCTCATACATGTTCAATCCTTTATAAATTCATAAATATAGTTCTTTCTATGCAAGCTTAGATAGGCACTATGTAGCTCACGAAAGTAAGGCTTGCACACTATCTAGGAATAGTGATTTTGCAATGTTCAATGTTGTAAATTGTGCAACCTGTGCCAATAATCAGTGCGCAATATCACTTGACATTCCCTCTCACTATGGTTGTAATTGTACTATTATTCATGGGACTCATCAACATGCTTCAAGCCTTTTCCCTTGTTCCTTAAACCAGAACCACTGCACCCCAGACATCATTAACAGAACCGTCGTAGCCAAGCTTGGTATAATAGCCACCGAGACCAAGCACACACTTATATTACCTCTTGAAACTTAATATTTTCTCCCCACTTCACACGATGTGACTACACGACAAGACCTGGTCCTGCTTCTTTAATTTTCCAGCTTGTATGTGTCAACCTCGGCCCTTCTGTTCATGCACATTTATTTTATCTGTCGGGAAACTTCATCCCGATGCTTACATCACCCTAACCAGTCCAACTATGCGTGTAAAGGGAAACCTCTAAGAGATAGACTTTGGGATTTTCCCATCAAGTGTCGATCCCAAATCCTATTAATTGTTGTTCTCGACCCATTTTTCAACACATGTGATCCTTTTTATTTTGGGCAGAGTAAACAAAAATCTCGGGCCCACTTTATTCTGTTAATTTCACACACAGAACTTCCACGTCATCACTTCTCCCATCTAATTGGTCGACCTCACACATTATCATGGTCCTTGTCAGCCCAATTGTTCCCATTAAACTAAAAACAAAGTGTTGTGCTCCTTTGTGCTCGACTTTGCCTCTGTACTTCTATTTCCTCCCACTTACGTAGTCATAATACAAATTTTTTTTCTCTGGCTTTAATCATGGAATTAATACAAGAATGGGCATGGTCTAGATCCTCTCCATGCTTCTGTTACACTTACTCTGATTACTTCTGATGCTTGACTCTGATTAAATTGGATCATTGATCTAATATACTGATCAATGATCAACAAGAATTTTCTTCCACTATAAAGAGACTCTCAGCCTCATCTACATAGAATGTTCTCCCTCCCAAGCTTAACTTTTCTTGACCTACATTATTCTTGTATACATTAATAAATTGTAATTTATACACATTATCACAAACAATAGATAGGATCTCCTTTACACAAACTTTAAACACTCAGAAAATATTTTCTTCCATTAATAAAAATACACACATACAATTATTTACAAAGGGCTCTCTTGGCCTAATTTAATTTAATTCTTCCCTTCTTGGCCTTGTGACCTTACTTGGCCTTTAAGCCTCTTGACTCTCTCTCCTCTATCACACTTTCATTCTCTTTGGCCACATAATTATAGAAAGGATCCTGAACTAAATTCTAGTTTAGATCCACAATTTCATGAACAGACTAACCACTATTCCTCCTAGATCCATTTTTCCCAAGATATATAACTAACCCTATGAGCTCTCTAACTCTCTCAAATATTCTTGAGACTTCTATTTTCAATATTCATCACTTGTATACATTTTCGCATAAAAACATAAGAAAATATGATTAAATAATTAATTAGGGAACCAACTCCCTTGGTAAATGCAAGACCTCTATCTCTAATCAAAATATATTTTGACTTGAAGGTAAGATGCTCCTGCATCAAAAGGTTTAAATACAAACTTTATCATTTATTTTGTCATTATTAGCCTTATTGAAAAATATACCACCACGTACATTGTTTGGTCTCAATCTAGTCTCCTAAATTGAGCTCATTTAATTGTCAACCAAGGTCAGTAAACTGCTGAAGTGTGGTGCACTATATGTGCCTAAGTAACCTCTTCCTACTTCGTTGTGTTTAGTGATTTTATGATGTTTTTGGTTTTGTGATTTTATTTTGAAAAGGAAAAGAACTAAGTGCTAATGAAGGGAAACTATTGGTCAAAACAAAGTGAAGCCTAAACTATAGATGACAAATGACAAATGCAAATACTGAAACAAAATCAAACCTAAACTATGACTAGCAAACAACAAATACAAAGCTTGATAATGACTCTATGGCAAAGAAACAAATCACAACATGAACTTGAAATGAACTTGAGAAATGGAATGCTAAGTGTAAATGAAGTTCTCCTAAATAAACAATCAACTCATAATATTACAAAAATCTAAATTAACCTATGATGCTGAAGTTATTCTATTCTGCAACTTGATTTATCACTACTAAGCCTTATTCAGAAATTTAGAGATTTTCTAGAATAATGGTTGGGAAAAAGGCTATTGGTGAATTCATAAAAGATTTGCAGGATAATCAAAGCCTTAAACTAATATGACTGACCTCTGTTCATGTGATGATATATCAATATATATTCAGAACAAAAGTAAGTTTTGTAAATAATGAAGGTTGTGAGTTTTAATGTTAACAGTTAATACTACTTAAAATGCAATGGATTACACTAGGTGAGAGTGCAATCTATCAATCTGAAAATACAGTGACTACAACTAAGCTAGAATGCTATTAATCTATCTTGAAACAAAATGAACTAAAACTAAGCTAGTGTGCCACTAATCTACTTAAAACACAGTAAACAGAGTTGATGCCATTATCAAACTTGAAAAGAAAGGACAAAGCTGAACCATATGCATTCTACCTCCGGAGTATTCTATTGAAATTGACATGCCATTAATCTATGAAATTACACAGTCCATACAGTTCTCACTATGATAATTAACAAAATAAAATGTAACTAAAGCTCTACAAATCACAAACTTATTTCTCATTCATCGTAATGGTATTTTGGAAGAGATGATTAGAACAAGTTCAGGCCGTGATATTTTAATGAAATCAATGATGATCCTAAATCGTAGAAGCTTGTCTAAATTATAGATAACACAATTAAAATACTCATCTAAACTCGTAAAACAGAGCTAAAATACTTATCTAAATGGTGAAAACGAAGCCACTCGTGAGGTAGGGGCCCTCCACCACCCGGGTAGCACGCAATTCGACTCAACACGTTCACGTAAATGACGTTTCTTCTCTATCGAAAGAGAAAAAAGACCGAAAAAAGAGTATTCACTAGCTCGTGCGTGTCAAAATCCAACTGTACCCAACTAGCCATGTATGTCTCCTGTCATATTAATAATGAAATTACATAACAGAACTTGAGATAACATAGGGATTAATGTCTTTCCCACTCCTATTCAAATTAAAACTCTTATTGAAGGCTACGTACTTTTGCTGTAGACAGCTGGACTGAGACAGTCCTACTAGAAGTCTACCTCTTGATTTTGGTTTCCACGTGCATAACCACACACAGAATTCGTTTCTTCCTTCATGGTGAGCAACAAACCATGTAGACATGACGTGGAATATGCCCATATGCGGTTTTTCTTGAGACGACACCTGTAACCCACTCAAACTGTAAAACAGCTGCAGAAACGCCGGTCAGCTACGGAATGCCTGTATTATGTAGCTATTTTGCAGAAAATTGTTAAAATAGAAAAAATCATGAAAATACAATATGTTCATCAATTGCATGTAACCTTTAAGCAATCCTAATCATTCTTCATTGTTTTTAGGCTTATGAAGTGATAAAAGAATGATGAAATGAGGTAAAGTGGAATGAAAGAAAGCACAATTTTGAGGCTCAACATACCCCCACTGCAAGACTATTGCATGTCCTCATGCAATTTCATCAAAACTTATTCCATGTACTCTGAAACATCCAAATTTTTTCTTTCTGCTTCTTTTGGCCCTAATCTCTTTTCAGAAATTAGTTCTTCATCTTCCTCTTGTAGTGGAGTGTCAATTTTATTTTCAATAACCATGTCAGATTTTCTTCTTATGCTCCATCAAAAGATTTGACAAAAGATTTTATAATCTCCTTATGGAAGCCATCAAATTTCTCTATAAAATTTAGCCTCCCTTCTTATTGTAGTAGCTCCTTGACTTGTGGATATCCTTCCAAATACTTGACTTCAACTGATTCTGTCTTGAGAATGAGCCACATTCCTCCTCTATGCAGATTATCTTCCTTTCAGAATTACTTTTCTATGCTTGAAGATAGATTGACTACGGAGTCTAATGCTTTATTTTTGAAACTGTATCTCTATGTCTGAAGATGGATTAGTTGAAGAATGATGCTTCACCCTTACAATTACCTTTCTGCACTTAGAGATGGATTGGCTGCAAAGTGTAAATGGAAGTGAATGGATGGAGGTGATCAAGCTATAAGGGAAAATGAAGTGGCTATGGATCTGATGGAGGATTTATGATGAACTTGTGGTGAAATAAGTGAATGATACAATCTTAAGGAGATGTGGAATAGTAGGTTGGAATGTTGGATAAGGGATATGGCCAAGATATGTTAATCAATTAGAATGATAGGTTGTTTTAGGAAACATATGATTATACACATTGTATCTATTTCATGTTTTAACTTTTTGCTATTAAAATAATTTTCACAATTTACCTCAGAATTTTGACCTTGTTAATTGCTGTGCTTGATGCTATTCCTTTGGTTCCCTTTTAGCATGTTGGTCTTCAAAACAGAATCCTTCAATTTCCTGTAATCATCATCTCTTTGTAGGCTGTACAATTATGTCAGAACTGCTGAATAAGATGTGGCTGCAACATGCAATCTGTAAGAAGAAATGAAGTATGAATATGGAAGATGGATGTGAAATGTGATGGAGTGAAAGTGGAGTGGACTTGTGAAATGAAATGAAAATGGCGTGAGATGGAGTGAAAGTGGAGTGAGA
>JAXQQM020060037.1:0-23970 GCA_034641835.2 Pinus albicaulis | reverse complement strand
TATTAAATATTTTGTAGTTAGATATTTGATATTTTGTAGCTAGGTATTATATATATATATATATATGGTTAATTGATGTGTTTGGTTTTTTTGTACAGGAATATAATATCATGGGTACTAGTAATGGGGAAACTAATAATAACAATATTGAAGAAATGAGAAGTGTAAAGAGAGAAAGAGTTAAAAGACAAGGATCAAATATTATGAAACAAGTAATTGAAATTGAAAGAGAGCAGAAGAGGGTAGAAAAAAATGAACAGCGAAGATAGCGAAGACAAAATATGACTGATGATCAAAGGGAAGAACAACGAAAGAAGGAACGTGAAAGAAAAAGGCGGCAACGAGGAAGACAAAATGAGGATGAAAGGGAAGCAGAACGAATAAATAATTCTCAAAGAAAAATAATGAAATTTGAAGAAATGGATGAGGACGAAAAGGAAGAACATAGAAGAAAACAAAGACAACAATATGTAAGATCACATAGAAAAAGACAAATCGAAGGTCGTAGTGATCTAGGGCCAACAATTGAGGCTCATTCTCCTATAAGTATGAATCTACAAAATCATCAACCAATGGAGCAATGTGACGATGAATGTGAAATGATTTCCAATGTACCAGTGGAAGATGAAGTTATTTCACATAAAAGATTTCGTGAAAGAATTGATAAATTAGGTCATCCTCAAATGTGCCATGTGTGTGAGGAGTCGTATCCTGGCATTCAAGTGGTGACTACAAAATCATATGAATCTGGGGTTACAGCCTTTGATCCTTGGAAGTCTTACACAAGTTGAGGAAATGTTGATAGCAAGAGTGAGTCCAATTTTTCAGGTAATGCATTCTATAGGTGGCCAATACAAATATAGAGCACACACAATCAGTTTTCCTCAAGATGTCAAAGATGTTGCCAATAAATTGCCTCGACATATTAAAGACTTGGATTTAATGATGGTGGTGCGAAAAAAAGGTCAGCAAGGATCAAGCTATGATTTCACTATTAGAAGGCAAAAGGTACTAGATGCATTACTTTATAAGATTCAAAATTATCCATATTATAAAGGTGTAGAAATTGATATGCATGTTGTGGACGAGTTACCGGAAAAAGCAACAAATGTTTCACATATGATTAATTCTGTTATACTACCAGATATGGACAATGACATAGACATTACGTTGTTAGAAGGTGCTCCAGGTTGTGAAGATGCTTTAGACAATTATGATACAACTTCTTTCGCTATAAGGCCTCCAAATGCACCTAGGGAAATTGAACTTATTCGTGCATGGGCAGATAATCCTAATAGAGAAGAAAACCAACTAGATGGTGAAACTACAAATGTCATTAATTGGCCTAGAATTGGTTCATCTCCAATAAATGAGTACAATACCGAAGGGTTATTTGATATGGAATTTCCAACATTATTCCCTAAAGGAGAAGCCGATTGGTTACAAGCACGACTAAGAAACGTGTATCTTCATGAGTATGCAAAACATCTCCTCAGATTTCGTGATAATAGGTTTGGGAGACATCCTCGATTTAGATACTTTTTACTCAATATCATCATGAGACATCGTGCTCAAGCATCTTCTGCAATATTTGTTAAAAAGAATATGACATAACTACCTACAACAGTTGATGAGTTACAAGAGAATTTACAAAATATTCCTAATTCTAAAATTGCAGATAGATTGATGAGATTTGGACATGTTCTAAGAGGTACATGTGCATATTGGAGCAAATGTCGTGGCGAATTATGTGACTTAGTACAACAAATTGGATCTCCTACAATATTCTTCACACTAAGTGTAGCAGATATGCAATGGCCTGATTTTCATATATTGATGCCAGGTACCTCTCCTACAGATCCAAAGGAAGAAAGAAAATGGAGATGCCAGAATGTCATTGATAATCCTCACATTGTAGCAAGTTATGTGCATTTAAGACATACATTGTTTCGAGATGAGATTTTTTCAAAATTTCATCATGCTACAAATTTTTGGTGTCGTTATGAATGGAAACATCGCGGATCTCCACATGTGCATGGGTTTCTTTGGCTAAAAGATGCTCCCAATATGGACAAATTGAATTGGAATGACCCGAATCAAGTTAGATTTGCAAAAGAATACTTTGATAGATCTGTCCATGCATTCAATCCACGCAATGAATATCAAATAAAGATCCCTATTCAACGGAACGATGATGATCATCCTTGCTTAAAGAACACTGAACAAATATTTCAATATGATCCTATGATGGACTATGAACAACTTCTCAATTGTGTTGAGCGCCACATCACCTGCAATGAGAAGTCATGCCTTAGAAAGAAGGGTGGAAAATTGGTGTGTAGATATAAGGCACCATGGGAGCTATGCAAAATGTCAAGACTTTATGTTGATGAGGGTGGAGAAAAAATATATGAACCTAGACGAAATGATGATCGATTAAATACACATAATCGTGAAACGTTGATGGTGTGGCGTGCAAATATGGATTTGAAACCTGTTCTTTCTAGGCATGTTGTGATTAACTACATAGAAAAATATGCATCAAAAGCAGAAAAAGGGTCAGAAAGCTTCCATGATATGTTGATGCGTATTTCTTCTATTCAAAATCCAAATGAACCAGCAGCACGTGCATATAGAACATTGTTGTGTGAGACTATTGTTGACAGGGATATAGGAGCACAAGAAACATGTCATATGCTTTTGGAGCTTCCTCTTAATGAATGTAGTCGTACATTCATTGTTTTGAATGTTGGGATAAATGTTTTCAAACAAGTAAAAGTTGATGAAAATAATGACCATAATGATAATTCTCTTATTGATGCATATAGGAAGAGACCAGTGAGTATGGAGCAACATTCGTTGATAGAAGCTTCTAGATCTTGGTCATATGACAAACGTCGCCGTGATGAGAAATGGTTACCACGAGATAATGCAGCCATTGTATGAGTATTTCCTAAGTTTCATTCAATTCCCCCTCGCGAAAATAATAGTTTTGTTGGTCTGAATTAGTATTGTACAAGCCGTTTCATGACTTTCATACAGATATTGGTTCTAGAGATGATGACATCATACAAAATTGGGAAAATTTTTCCTATAATACTTGGCATATTGATCGTAATCCAATACCTTCAAAGGATCCAGCTCAATGTCCAAATGAGGATGAAGATGTTTTACATGTACAAAATGATTCTAAGCAACATGAGTGGGAGATTATTTCAAGTTTGTATAAGAATAAGTTTATACATGCGAGCGAATTTGACATGATTAGATTTAGGGATCGTGATGTTATGAAAAATTGGAGCTCTAGCTTTGTTGATGAAGAGACGTCAAGACGTGCAGTGAACTTCATATCTGATAAGAAAAAAGTGAATGCAATTGTTACTACTGAATCATCAAGAAAATATTCATTTGAAAGTTTAGGAGAAAAGCAAAAAATAGCATTTAATGTAGTTTTTGATCATTACAAAGGAGATGACAAGGAAGAACAATTGCTTATGATTATCGAAGGGACAGCAGGTACTGGAAAGTCTTACTTGATTGGTGCAATAAAACAAAGACTTGAAACTGACTCTCTTCCTCATAAGAGCCCATTGCTTCTTTTGGCCCCTACTGGTGTTGCATCATTCAACATATCTGCATCAACAATACACTCTGCTCTTTATATACCAGTAAGGAACTTCACTGATTTACAAGGGTCACGTTTGCTTACCTTACAAGAGGAGATGAAACATGTTAAGTACATTCTTATTGATGAGATGAGTTTTATAGGGAGAAATTTGTTGACACATATTGATTGTCGACTTCGCCAAGATTTTCCTCACAATAAAGAAGTATCGTTTGGAGGTATATCAATTATATTAGTTGGTGATTTGGGACAACTACCTCCTGTTATGGATAGACCTGCATATGCATGTGAAGGTCATGCAAAATAATTATGGAATTTATTCACAGCTGTTGTAACTCTTGATACAGTATACAGGCAAGATGGATAGAGCAATGATCAAAGATTCTTTCATCATTTATTAATGAACGTTAGAGATGTGATTCCAAAAATAGAAGATTGGAAAGTACTAATGACACGTACAGATTCCAATTTGGATGCTTCAACAAAAGAGTCATTTAATAAGGCTACACATTTTTTCGCAACAAATGATGATGTGCACAATCACAATAAGCGTTGCTTGGTATCCCTAAATCACCCTGTTGCACGTAGTGTTGCTACAAGATCAAATAACAACAACAACATGGAAGCAGATGAGGAAAATTTGGATAATGAGGTCCTTCTTGCTGTTGGAGCTAGGGTTATGCTAACTTCAAATTTATGAACTAATGCAGGACTTGTCAATGGTGCTCTTGGAGTAGTTGAAGATATTGTGTATAATCCTGGAACATCACCTCCTAATCCTCCTACATATGTTTTAGTAACATTTGATAACTATGTCGGAGTTGTGTGGGATGAATTATTCCCTCATATTTTTCCTATTATACCTATTGAAAGAGGAAATAATAGACAAATTCCATTGCGACTTGCTTGGGAATTAACAATTCATAAGTCCCAGGGATTGACACTAGAAAAGGAAACTATTGATATTGGAAGGACAGAGCGACAAGGTCTCACTTTTACTGCAATATCTCGAGTTAAATATTTGGATGGTCTTAGATTTCAACCACCATTTCCATATGATCGATATGAAAAGATGGCAAAATGTGCCGATGTTTCTAAGAGAAAAGAATAAGAAGTCAGGTTAAGGCTAAATACTAAATAAATTATGTATTTTTTTATGTATTTTTCAATATATTCTTCATATCACATTTCAATTTTATGATAGGTTTATTTGTTATTTAATATATTAATTAGTTCATTTTTATGATTACCAAACATATTTATATTAATAACATTTGTTAGAATTTGTATTTCTAATCTTCAAAATTTCAAAGTATGATGTACATCTCAAAAATATACAAAATTTTTAATAATCTGAAAAATGTGACGTTGATGCCTCCAACTGGAACCAGCCTAGATCCATCTTACTCTGGATCTATCATGCGCCGAGAGGGATCAAATCTCTCGAGGTGCAAACCTTTCCTCAAGTTTTGCACTCAAAAAATAGGTTTGCACCTCGAGAGATTTGATCCCTCTCGGCGCATGATAGATCCAAAGTAAGATGGATCTAATGTACATCTCAAAAATATACAAAAATTTTAATAATCTGAAAAATGTGACGTTGATGCCTCCGATTGGAACTAGCCTAGATTCATCTTACTTTGGATCTATCATGCACCGAGAGGGATCAAATCTCTCGAGGTGCAAACCTTTCCTCAAGTTTTGCACTCAAAAAATAGGTTTGCACCTCGAGAGATTTGATCCCTCTCGGCGCATGATAGATCCAAAGTAAGATGGATCTAGGCTGGTATATATACCATATTTTAATCTCAAGTATTTGGATGCCTCTGATTGTATCCCCTCAAAATCTACACCAAAGTCTTATTGACTACTTCTATTTGCTCATATGTTTATGGATGGAATCTTGTAGATGTAACACCCTTTTCCCACATTTACCCAAAAATATTGCTCTGGTAGGGTAACCATGTGAAGGAAAGCTAATATGACATGATTCAACCTCCTAGGTCACCTTATGGAAGTAGAACTGACAAAACACAACCAAAATTATCATCCACACAACCAACAAAACCTCAAGGAGCTACCCAACCTTTCTAGGTGACCAACCCTTGAGGGAACTCAACAATTAAAGGACCTTGACCCTTACCAAGCCCTCCAAGTGAGTGTGAGCCCTAGTCGCTCCCATGAGCCTACATGAGTGCAACTGCAACCTCTTTCTACCAGTGTTATGCCAGCGACTACAAGATTTAAGGTTGAATTCCATGGCTAGGACTGAGTCACTGCCCAAAGCTTCATGGAATTTACAGAAGTGGAATGAAACATGGAAACAATGATACCAATGCAGATTATTGAACAAAAACTTGATTGGAACCCTAATATCCATGACAGGTATTTCATCAAACATGTCAAAAATATGCATTCTACAGGTTTAAATAACAAATCTAAGCATAAGGGTCTCATACTTATTTGAGAATCGCTAAGAAGCATTGATGCCTTATATCGTTAGTTACATTATTATATATTAGGTCATATATTCATTTCTCATTCATTTACAAATAAAACACGATGATAACCATACATTTTCACTATCATAAAACACATTCATAACCAGCAAATAAACCACAAAAATATTGAGGATACAACAACCATAAATGCTACATAGAATCCAATACATTTACACATAAAATACCAAGGAATGAAACTCTTATTAATGAATGCAAAAGCCAACTCGGTATGGGACTACCACGTTCCAACCGACCATAAATTGGGTGAGCCAAATCTCTCTTCAACCAATCACCCACGTGCCATATTCCAATCATGGATGTGGGACTCAAACCAAAAGAACAAATCAGGGCTTCCCTAGGCTACACCACCTCACCCTCATCAATAGAAATCGACTTTACCGCAATCCTCACCGGATCACTAGGCCATAAACAAGCATGGATGCCACCATATTTCTCCACCTACACCGTGAGAAATTTTCTTGTTTCTTAGTCTCTAGGCTTTACCACAATCCACATCAGATCACTAGGCCCTAACAGAGACTCCAATATCTGGGATTTACCGTGATCCACGCCGGATCACTAGGCCCTAACCAAAACTCCGCTCTCCAGGGTTTACGGTATATCCCATCCAGAGATTCCTAGTCCTTATGGAGAGCACCCACTTCTAGGATTAACCATATATCTCGCCATTCACTGGTCGAGGATTCCTAGGCCCACCGAGGCACAATACCTGACTTTACCGCAACCCACAGTCTAGTTCAAGGGTTAGTAGGTGATCCGAATGGAAAATGACATCCACCCATGGTATCCATCCACCCATACAATTTACCTATGGTATTGTAAATAGCATCAACCCATGGTATTCATCCACCCATGGTATTTATTCACCCATGGTATTGTAACTGACATCTATCCATGATATTCATTCACCCATGGTATTCATCCACACATGGAATTTACCCATGGTATTGTAAGCTACCCATAGTATTGACCCATGGTATCCACCTATGGAATCTACCCATGGTATTGTAACTCAAAAAAAAAAATATAACTAAAAAGCCTCACTTTGTAAAAGGACATATGGTCCACCACAATGTAGCTTCTACAATTATTCTCTGTTTTAATAAAACAAGTTTCTTTGTGGTTTTATTTGTTGTGTATTCTCTCTTTTTTCTGGCATTCTAATTTTGCAGATTTTGTTAGATCCATTTCAATTTTTTAGATCTTGGGGGCTTCCTCCTAAGATCCATATCAGTGGTATTAGATTCAGGTTACGAATCCATTGGAATGAGGGTTTGAAGCATATTTCAGTTTCAATGTTTTGCAGCAATCTTCAGCAAACTCCGTGATTTTTTTGGGTGGTGAGTTTGCAAACTTTTGGTGAAACTTTTACAAAAACAAAGAATAGATCTGGATTCCTTGCAAAAAATTAACCATATTAAAAAGAAAATCGGCCGAATTGGAGTTCGGATGAGAGAGATATCACTGATTCAAAATCAGCAATGTTGTAGTAATTTTTCTGACGACAATTCATGGATGACGGCTCTCCTGTCATTTCTTTCATTTTTCAGTGTTAAATTTTAGATAAATGGTTATAGATCCGATCTTCCCTTGAAAAATCACCTGATTTCAAAAAAAAAATCGGTCGAATCGGAGTTCGGATGAAGGAGTTATCGTTGATTCAAAATCAGATATCTTTTTAGAAATTTTGTGACGGCGAGATAGTTCTAGCGCGAATCTGAGAGTCTAGAGTCTCCAGATAGTGATTTCAAACATAGGGGAAGATGCAGAATGATCATTCCATTTCCAAAAGCAGGTTATAATACATATTTCGAGTTATATTGACCGAGTTATGCTCATTTTAAATCTGGAGCAGCATTCAGAGCGAGTTCCCTTTAGAGACGTGCCCTGCCACCTCGCTTTAGTAGGCACCTACTTCACATTCATTAGTTTCAGCATAGCAACATTTGGCTTGGGTTATTTGGAGACATGCCCTCCCACCCCAAGCTATGTAGGCACCTGCTACTTCATCAAAAAGCAGCATCACGGTTATGGGTCAACCGCACAAAATCCTTCTCATCGAAGTCCATTTGCTAGGCCGCACATCGTTAGTATCACAGTTGGTCACAAGCATTACAAGGTATCTCTTTCCTTAGATCTTCATTTTCCATGGTTTTGGGTCATCCATAAACCCACACTTCATCGAAGTCCATTTGCTAGGCTGCACACTGTCAATATCACAGTTGGTCACAAGCATTACAAGTTATCTTTATCCTCGGATCTTCGTTCATTACAGTTATGGGTTAACTACACAAAACCCTTCTCTTCAATGGCTCTTCATATTCAACAAAGGCTTATCAGGAGGAAACTTCACGCAATGGAAACCATTGCTTCTTAAGGAGTGGGGAATGATCTGAATGGAAAATGGCATCCACCCATGGTATTGTAAATATCATCAACCCATGGTATTTATTCACCTATGGTATTGTAACTGACATCTATCAATGATATTCATTCACCCATGGTATGTATCCACCCATGATATTCATCCACACATGGCATTTACCCATGGTATTGTAAGTGGTATCTACCCATGGTATCCACCGATGGTATCTACCCATGGTATTGTAACTAAAAAAAAAAGCTATAAATAACAAGCCTCACTTTGTAAAAGGAAAAATGGTCCACCACAATGTAGCTTCTACAATTATTCTCTGTTTTAATAAAACAAGTTTCTTTGTGGTTTTATTTGTTGTGTATTCTCTCTTTTTTGTGGCATTATAATTTTGCAAATCTTATCAGATCCATTTCAATTTTTTAGATCTTGGGGGATTCCCTCTAAGATCTAGATCACTAGGCCAATGACTTTACCCCAATCCACAGTCTGATTCAGGGATTACTAGGCCACGTGATCTTTTATTTCAGAGATCCACCTCACTCAACTTCGAATACATCCAGAAATCCAACTTAACCAAAACGTGAGAACCCCATCACACCATGGCAATCAAAAATGGAAAGGCAAGGTTGAAGAACATTGTCATGCTTGGAAAAACCCATGCCAATGATAGAAAGAGAACCAATAACACACATGCATAACCATGCATGCCAAATATAGCAAGGAAATTACATATGCAAATCGATACCTACAAGTAAACCCATTGTAGTTTCTTGATCCTGATCTTACTTGTTTTATCTTTACTTCCTATTTTCCTTCTTTGTCTTTCTTGATCCAATGTTGAAGTGATCCAAGAAAACTCTAAGTGTCTAAGAGTGAGAGAGAGAGAATAGAGAGAGAGCTCCAAAACTAAACTAACAAAAAGTACCAACTGATCCTTAGAAGCATTTTTATCAATTAGGATTTTTTCTTCATTTTCCATTATTTTCCTTCATTTTCCCCCTCACATGCAACCTGTGACATTTCAGCTTCCTTTTCTCCTAATTTCCTTCATTTTCATCAATAAATTTCCAAAAATGCCATTTTCTTTTCTAAATGCCTTTGCTATTTCCTTTGCCAATTTACTTAGCCCTAATAATCCAAATGATCACCCACACTAGGATGCTTTTCCCACCATTCAACATGGAATACGTGTCCCATGACTATGGTCTTACATTTTTTTTTTTACATTAATCTTTAACCAGGGCTGTTACAGAACCCTCCCCCTTGGGGGAATTCCGTCATCGATGTTCAATGACACCTACAACCAACAAGACCGTTGAAAGCAAAACATACTTCCCATGGAGCTTTATGACACAACTCGTTGTAGTATTTACAATGACATCTTGTTGAAAACATGAAAATCATACCGTTACTGGAGCTTTATAACACAACAATAACAACCACATATACTTATACACATTTTCTTCAACCAACAAATAACCATACTGTCTATGGAGCTTTATAAATCTAGTTGGATACGATATTTACAATAATATACATATATGCACGTTTTCTCAACCAAAAAATAAAAGGATATGATGCATGTATCTGCAACAAGGGAATCTAAAGGCTCGCACCTCCACCCTCAAAGTAATACCAAGATTCAACTTCTTCCCAGGAAGTCCATAATCCACTACTAAAGTCATTTTTTGCATCCAATGTCCAGCGCTACAATCCTGTGCTACTATACCCTCAGTTAACAGTTCTCGACTCATTTTTCTAGGGCACACTCCCAATGTGCATATGATTCCATCTAGAAATGATAATGAACAAAACAAATCCATTTGTGACCTTCCCTTCTCTGTTACATAGTCCCTCGAGTGATCCGGTAACCCCCTTCTATGCAGTCACTCATCTTCCAAGTTCCCTTGCATCCCCTATCCCGGGTAATCCATCCCTTGGCAAGGCTTCCTCTCATCAAAAGGTTAACAACCAAGGCATATACCTACCTCAAAACCATCATACCGCTCATAGCATGCTTATGGAAATCAATTGACACTATTAGGCACTAGTGTCCCACAATGCCCCTACTCCTAAAGTGCTTTACCAATATACTATTGCTAATTTGAATTCATTTTATTGCTGCTAGTAATTGTTGCAGTCAGTTTCAACTATCCCAATTCAGGCATTACATGTTTTCCTTTACCAAGAACATATTTTCCATTAGATTAAAACTAAATTGAAATAAACTCAAATCATACCTCATCGGTAGTTGGCCGACAAGGTACACTTGCAATTCCGTTCACTTCTTGTCACAACAAGTCAAACTAGTTGTTTGATCAAATCATCATGTATAAACATGTCACATCTTGTTAGATCGAAACACAACCATCATAATCAAAATCATAGATCACATGTAGCCATCATAAATAAAAATCATAGATCACATGCATAATTAAAATTGAAATAAAATACTAAAACTTATCCTTCAATCGGTCATTTTCTTCTACCTTTATCCTTTGTCCTTTTTGTACACACATTGAATTAGTGTCCATACCCGAGAAGCACTCAGTTCATTCTCTTCAACCACATACACATACACATAGTGTGCATTGCACATATACAACCACACACGACATACAACATCATACAATACATGCACCTACACCTCACATACAATACATACACCTACACCCAGTGTACGACACAACACAATACTTATACATGCACAGAATACAACACACGAATACACATGTCGTGATACCATGACTACACGATGCACATTCACAATACCACTCGTACACAAAATGTGACATGTACCACATGCACACAATACCACATATGCACAACACGACATGTATGATATGTACACAATACCACATGTACAACATGTACATAGTACCATCTGTACATAGCACCGCCTGCACAACGTGTGCACAACATCACATGTACACGAAACCACCTGCACAATGTGTACACAACGCCACATGTACACTACACAACTTGTACAATGTATACACAATACCACATGTACACAACACCATATGCACGACATGTACACGATACCACATGTACACAGTGCCACATGCATGACATGTACACAACACCACATGCACATAGCACTACATGTACAATCATGCACACAACACTATATGTACATAGAACTTATGTACAATATGCACACAACACCATATGTACATAACATTGCATATACAACATGTACATAGAACCATATAAACACAACATCGCATATCCAACATGTACACAACACTGCATATCTAACATGTACATAACACCATCTATATCCAGCACTGCATATGCAATAAACACACAACACCATATCTACAACATCATATGTACACAATACTACATATGTTATATGTACACATCACCATACTTACAATCATTGAATATACAACATGCACAACATATACAAAACAATAGTAATGCACATCTATAGACCACACTTTGACCCACAAAGAAAAATTTATTCTAGTGTCTTTCCACCATTAGGGGAATTTTGAGGTCTAAAATGGGCCTCCTAAGAAAAATGTACAACTAAAATAAACTTATAAGAGCCAATAGGATTCAAGATGATGATATCAACCATGAGGGACAATTCACCATTTTTTAAGTAAAAGGGTAAAAATATAAAAAGATAATAAAATAATAAAACTACTTTTTCAACTTATCTCCCAAATTTTTTACTCAAATTTCGAGCAGGAGTACTCATTGGATGAAAATTTTAATTCCTCATCCAAGGAGTACCCATGTTGCATACTTTTGATGGACCCTGGTACACGAAAAAAGAGAAATACATCAAAAAACGTGATTGCAATCACGTTTTTTTATGTATTTCTCATTTTTCATGTAACAAGATCCATCGAAAGTATGCAACATGGGTATTCCTTGGATGAGGAATTAAATTTGCATTCATTTTAGACTTCAAAATTCCCGTAATGTATCCATGTTTATCCTAGCATGCCACATATCACTCTACTTTCACTTCACTAATATACCCCTCAACATTGCATGTCTATAACATATACATAGGCATAGTACAAACATATAATATCAATTCATATTCACATGATATTGACCTCATAGATCTATTGAGACTAATCTTCCCACTTGATTCCCCATATGACCATGAATATCTTTCATGGCATTCACTTGCATAAGCATTCATTCCTTCACAAGAATGATCCCTAGAAACCCTGTTAGATAGTGACATAGACACATACATACATACATACATATATATAAACATTAGCATAAAATAATCATAATCATGTGAGACAACAACATACATTCCTACATATATACATATAAACATTAGCATAAAAACAATTATGATCTGTGACGACCTTGTCATACATGACATACATACATACATACATACATGTATACATATATAGACATCATCATAATCATACTCACAACATAATTATCAGATAACATAAGGTCAAGGTTAAGAGAACGACCTTTATCCATGCACAACATGCACAAAAATGAAAACAATAGTTCCCAACATGGCCAAGGTGTATCATGACTCAAATCCATTTACTTTACCTTTCTGGTTACCTTTTTCATGTCTGTAATACCACCTTCCATTTACCACAGTGGACCCAACCACTCCAACCGACTGTCATATTCTTACCTTCATCTTTCCTTATACATGCACTACGCTTCATCCAGGTCTCATATTACTTGTTTTACTTCATTCAGCTCTTCCTAAGCTCCATTATTTTCCTCTTTCCAACTAATTCCCAAGGCCCTCAAAGCATAAAAGGAAATAACAATATACAAACCAAAATAAAACCATGAAAACCAATAGAAATATGACACCACAAAAAAAGTGGCATGGCCTTGGACCAGACATAAAAAAAAATTGCAGTCAATCACAAACAAATCACAAAAGACCAAAAGTACGAGACTAACAACCAAAACCATGACTCAATCCCCATGGGTTCCCAATGCTTCTAAGGGAAAGCTCAACCTGAGCCTTCTTCAAGATTTCATAGCAGTCTCTTTTGTCATGCAATCCCCTGCATCATACCGCCATAAACACATAATTGTTAGTGCATAATTAAATATAAAAATATACCATTTATCTTACCTTGTTGTGCCAAGCACGTTCCCATGTGATTGAACACACATGTTAGCCACATGTTCCAAAGATCAAGACAACATATATATTAATTTGAAATCAACATTTACCAAGTATAACAACCGTGTCATAATCAACAATCAACTCACATTCATTAGTCATAATACATACTGCTACAACTATCACCTACTTACACTTAAGTACATATCAGTTGTCTCAACACATATGTGTTAGTAAAACCATCTTAAAATAAGATCATTTCTTTAAGCAATCTTATAGACACATACTCATATCATGCAATTAATCCAACATTCAAAAAAAAGATAAACGAAATAATAGACACCAAACACTCAAACACGAATATATGACATAATCAAACAGTGGAGAACCAAGTAAACAACATATACAAACTCATACCTTAATGTATCTCAGAGGAGGTAACTATCTTGTCGGAAAAATCAATATAGACTAGCATAATATAACTTATCAACATATAAACTCAAACATAAATAAGGTCATGATATCCATAACAGTAACTAGCTAACATTCTTACATCATAAACTCATAAACAATTGTCATTCGTGCATAACAATCACACATGCACAGTCAATCTAGATTAGTACAACACAATATCACAAATATATCATCTCATACCTGAATTTCATAACCATAACCATCTGCACAAACCAATCCAGATCAACATGATACATATAACATCAAGATCTTAATGCAATAACCCTAATCATCAAGTTAACTAACATATAACATACTCATCAATAACATATAACATAATCATCAATATACAATAAAAAAAATTAACATATAACATACTTTTCAACAAAATATAACATAATTATCATAAAACAACAACAATAATGCATATAACAACAATTTACTAGCATTCATGACTATTCGACACATGTGCATATGACCACATAGATTCACTAGCATCTACCATGCATGTAACCACAACAACAATAAAATGAAAAAATGTATATAACCCTAATGCATATAACAATCCATTAACTAACATACCTGCATGCCAAACATACAATACCTGTATTACGATATGCTCTTACCCCGAAGTCTAGTGCTATAACATCACTTTGATGATCTGCATCTCATGCTCTATATTAGCAAAAACATTTGCATCATATCATACCAATAGCATCACAGTGGCATAAAATGCATACAATGACCTCATGGACAACAACCTTAACCATGAAAATGCATGCATAACAACATATAGACACTGACATGCATAATAAATGCATATACAACCGACATGCATTCATGACTAACACATCCAAACAACAACAACATCAACTCCTACATGACAACACAATGAAAACCATGGCCACCACCATGCACACTCAATAAGCACATAGAACACAAGAATAAGAAATATATATGCCATCGACATGAATGCACGACCAACACACTGCCCATCCAGTCTGAGGGGTGAACCATGCTCTGATACCATTCTGAGGTATCAGATATCACACAAAGAGAACGGAAACTAGAAACGACCCAAAGAGAACGAAACCATGCTCTGATACCACTCTGTAACATCCTCCTCCCACATTTATCCAAACATACCAGTCTACTAGGATAAACATGTGATGAGAGACTACTATGATCTGATTCAACCTGTTAGGTCACCTTAAGGAAGTAGAACTAACAAAACACAACCAAACTATTCATCCACACAACCAACAGAACCTCCAGGAGCTACCCCACCTTTCCATGTGACCAACCCCTGAGGGAACTCATCAATTCAAGGACTTAGACCCTTGCTAATCCCTCCAAGCGACTGAGAGCCCCAGTCTCTCCGATGAGCATGCATGAGTGCGACTGTAGCCTTTTTCTACCAGTGTTATGCCAACGACTGTGTGATTTAAGACTGAATTCCAGGGCTAGGACCCGATCACTGCTTAGAACTTCATGGAATTTACATAAATGGAATGAAACATGGAAAAAATGATACCAATGCAGATTATTGAATAGAAACTTGACTGAACCCCTACTAGCCATGACAAACATTTTGTCAAACATGTCACAAATATGCATTCTACAGGTTTAAACAAAGGATATGAGCATAGGGGTCTCATACTTATCTGAGAATCACTATAAGGCACTAATGCCTTATATCGTTAGCTGCATTATCATCTATTAGGTCATATATTCATTACTCATTCATTTACAAATCAAACATGATGAGAACCATACATTTTCACTCTCATAAAACACATTCATAACCAGCGTATAAACCACATAAATATTGAGGATACAACAACCATAAATGCTGCATAGAATCTAGTACATTTGCACATAAAATACCAAGGAAATGAACTCTTATTAATGAATGAAAAATCCAACCCATTATGAGACTACCACATTCCACCTTACCATAGATTGGCTGGGCCAAATATCTCTTCAGGAAATCACCCTCATGCCATATTCCAAGCATGAATGTGGGACTCAAACCAAAAGAACCAACCACGACTTCCCGAGGCTACGCCACCTCACCCTCATCAATAGAAATCGGATTTACCGCAATCGTCACTGGATCAATAGGCCATAAACAAGCATGGATGCCACCAGATTTCTCCACCTACATCGTGAGGAATTTTACTGTCTCCTAGTATCTAGGCTTTACCGCAATCCACACCAGATCACTAGAACCTAACCGAGACTCTACTATCTACGCTTTAACATACATCCCATCTCAAAATTCCTGAGCTTGATGGAGAGCACCCACCTATAGGATTTACCATATATCCCTCCATTCACAGGTCGAGGATTCATAGGTCCACTGAGGCACACAATACTTGGCTTTACCACAACCCACAATCCGATTCAGGGGTTACTAGGCCAGTGGCTTTACCACAATCCACAGTCTGGTTCAGGGATCACTAGGCCATGTTTTATTTTATTTCGGAGATCCACCTCACTCAATATTGAATCCGTTAAGCTATCTAGCTCAACCAAAACATGAGAACCCCATCACACCATGGATATCTGGAAATGGTAAGGAAAGGCTGAAGAACACTATCACGCTTGGAAAAACCCATGCCAATGACAAAAAGAGAACCAAGAAAACACATGCATAACCATGCACGCAAAATATAGCAAGGAAATTACACATGCAAGTCGATATCTGCAAGTAAACTCGTTGTCGCTACTTGACCCTGCTCTTCCTTACTTGATCTTTGCTTCCTCTTTACCTTATTTCCCTTTCTTGATCCAATGTTGAAGTGCTACAAGAAAAATCTACGTGTTTGAGAGTGACATAAATAGAGAATAAAAGGAGAGCTCCAAAAGTGAACTGACAAAAAGTACCAATTGACCCTCATAAGAATTTTGATCAATTACGCCTCTATTTTCTTCATTTTCAATTATTTTCCTTCATTTTCCTCCTCACATGAAACCTGTGACCTTTCACCTTCATTTTCTCCTAATTTCCTTTATTTTCATAAATAAATTTCCAAAAATATGTCTTTTCCATTGCCTTTGCCAATTTCCTTGTCCATAATAAACCAAATGAACACCTACATTAGGATGTTTTTCCCACCATTCAGCTTGGGATATGTGTCCTATGACCACGCTCTCATATATATTTCCTTTTACATGAAATTTTAACTAGGGATATTATAGTAGACCTCTTTAACTTCATCTCCATATTCTCCCACAACATAGTCCAAAATACACTAAGAAACCTTGTGTCTTTGCTCGAAATGATACTCCCAGGTATACCAAAGTGCACATAGTATTGTCCAAAGAACAAGTTCATTGCTTCTTGCCTAATGATAGTCCTTTTACAAGGCATTAGAAGACATATATGTTGAACCTATCAAGTACCACAAACCATGGATAATTTTAGGGGATAATTTTCACAGGTGGGCTGATTTTCCATGGATTTTCCAAAAAAAAGATTCGTTAATTTCCATTTTTTCTAAACGTGATTCACCCAAATTTTATAGTATAAATATATGTTATCCTAAAAATTTCCAAAATTTTATAGAGACTATATGAAGTCATTAGAAATTTGGATATCTTTAAAAAAATATCACAAAATTTTTTACAATCTTCATATCAGGGGCTCGTAAGATTCGCCAAGGTTTCTACTTTAATATAAATTTCCATCGTTAAAATTTTCCTTGCCACAAACATTTCATCATGCCCCTTCATAGTGGTTGGTAAACCTCCCACAAAGTCCATGGAAATGTTTTCCTAATGACTAGTGCGTTCAAGCAAAGGATGATGTAGACCCTATTTCCTATTGCTAGGTTTATTAGTACAATGAAACATGCTTCTTCTTATGAGTTTAGCTACATGTTCTTGCATCTTGGGCCCACATACCTTTTTAAGTTGGCCATTGTCTTCCCTATACCGTAAATTCCCTACAACATTAGAGGTGTGAGTCTCTCTTATCAGATGCAGCTACACATCTTTAGGAACACATAACTTATTCAATCTATAGAATAACCCATCCTGAAGATAGTAGTTAATTATGATGCCAACAATATGCACATGACTCTGGATCTGCAATTGTTGAGACACCTCCTTGAATCTCCATCCTCTAAATATGCCTTTGCTTGCATCATGGGTGAATGGATCCATGTGCATTAATTTTCCAAAGTTGTTATCTTTGGTGTCGGTGGTTTTGGAAGCATGTCGACCAATTTTTTGTGTTTCCCTTCTTATACTTGATTACTAACAAAATTGTCGTAATAGAATCCACTTATAATGCTTGGTTTATTGTAGCTTACATTGGGCCCACAGGTACTGTAGTGGTTGATGCTCTATGTGGATTACTGTCTCCTTTCCCATTGGGAGTGCTTTCACTTCTTCACAGCTTGCACCAAGGCATAGAGCTCATGTTCCTATGTAGCATATTTGAGAACCACCCTGTGAAATACTTCATAATGGTAGCATACATGCCTTCCTCCCTACATCAAGACCGCTCCCATGGCATATGCATTGTCTCCATGTCAAAAGGTTGTTGCAGGTGAGTTAATGCTAGAACTGATGCTTCACTAATCTTATTCTTTAACTCTTCAAAGGCTCTTTGTCTACCCTTTCCCCATTAAAAACTCTTTCCTCTCGTTGTTATGGTGTGGAGTGATACTCTACTATTGAAAATTAGGCTATGAATCTCTTCATGTACTATGCTACCCCAATAAAACTCTTGACCTTAAAAACATTAGCAGGATCTGACCACTTCATGATGGCCTCCATATTAGTGGGATCTATCTTTAGCTCTCCTCCACCCATCACGTACCCCAGATATACCAAATATTGTTATGCAAAATCACACTTCTTGATATTTTCCAGCAGTTGATGCGTATTTAATGTATCTAACACCTACATAAAATGTGAAATGTGCTCCTCTCAAGTAGCATTGTATACTAGTACATCATCCAAATAAACAATAACAAATGAATCTAGAAAGGGGCATAATATATCATTCATTAACCTCATAAACATAGCTAGTGCATTGCATAGGCTAGAAAACATGACTAACCACTCATGTAAACCTTGCCTGGTATTGAAGGTGGTATTCTAGGTATCTTATTCTCTGACTCAAACCAAATGATGTCTAGAATTTAAGTCCATCTTGGTGAAGTATTCAGTTTTCTGCAATTGATCCAGTAGACAATCTATCATTGTTAGAGGGTAGTTGTTTTTTAGTGTAGTTTTGTTTAACACCCTGTAATCAATACACATTCGCTAAAGTCCCATCCTTATTTGGCACAATGAGGATGCATGACCCACATGGTGAGGTACTTGGTCGAATGACACCATGTGTTAGTGGTTTCTACAACTGTTTTTTCAATTCAATTTCTTCTATAGACTACTTGTACAACCCAATGTTTGGAAATTGGGTTTCTAGCCATAGCTATATATTTTTCTCCACTTCCCTCTTTTTGTTATGAAACCATCTCACAAAATAGAAGAAAATATATATCAACGACTTAGAAATCATCCTCTTCGAGGGGACAACCTCCTTTACATTACATAAATGAACAATTCTTGGATGATGTAAATGAAAAAGCCTCCTTTATATATATAGGAGTCCAAGGGGTCACAATATAATCCTAGCCGACATAACAATAACCATGTAAGGGCACAACAATAATAATAGTGGGCTTCTATGGGGCACAATAATATCAATATGGGGACTACATGGGAACAACAATAACAATAAGGGGGTTACACTAACAATAGAAATAAGGGGATACACTAGTATTATAGGGACCTAACTCTTTGACGATGTCCATAGAGCTTGAGAGGATTTTTTTCCAGATAAAATAGTGTAGATGATTTTAATCATGTCTGACATTTTTGGAACACATATCTTGTATACCCATAACAAATCTTCTAGTTGTTGTCTATGTTCCTTAGTATACTCTTTCAAAGATGTCTTTACTTTCAATAAGACTTCTATCAACTGTTTTTATATTAGAAACAATAAAACATACTTCTTGCTAAAACTAATTAATTTTAAAACTTAATTAACACTTACTAACCAAATTTTGGATTTTCTTTTACAACCTAAAGCACTTACACATACATGAAAAATTATTTCAAATACACACTTGAAAAAAATGGTTTGTAAAAAAAATAACATTTGCAAAATTCACCAAGGATATTTTGGACTTGGCAGATGACATCAGAATGCATAAACTTCAAAATATTTTTCCTAACTAAAAATATAAATATATATTTCAGGAAATTCATTTAAAACATATCCCTAATCTAACTTGCCCCCGAAAATATAAATCTTTTATAATGTAACCCAAATTCCTTTTATCATTGATCAATATGGTTAATAATGTCGATAAGATCTTGTAACATAACTAAATGTCTATAACCAGCTTAGATCCATCTAAAGCACGAATCTAACATGAGCCGAGAGGGATCAAATTTCTTTTGTTGCAAACTTATTTTAGAGTGCAAAAAACGATGTGTAATTTTTTACTGCTTAAATTAAATTTTTGAATGTTATAAATATTACATAACAAGTGTATTGAGCCATTTTATATTAATTCATGTTAAAATACTTTATTCATAACATACATTGGATGTTTTATCTATGTAAAATTATACTATTTAAGATAGAAATCTAAATATTGGATTTATTACTTGAAGAGTGAAAGTGAAATATCAACAACTAAGCTAATTGTTTTGTTAATAGATTTTTAATTGTTTATTTAATTTTTGTTTTTTTGTTTGGCCAACATAAGCTAAATGTTTTATTATTTTTTTTTTGAGGATGTGTCATACTTACACATGTCCCTCATACTGGATTGTAGAACCAGCATAGATCCATCTAAGGCACGAAGGGATCAAAGTTCTTTTGTTGTAAACTTATTTTAGAGTGAAAAAAACAATGTAAGATTACATAACATGTGTATTGAGCCATTTTATATTAATTCATGTTAAAATATTTTATTCATAACGCACATTGGATGTTTTAACTGTGTAAAATTATACTATGTATTTATTACTTGAAGAGTGAAAGTGAAATATCAAAAACTCAGCTAATTGTTTTGTTAATAGATTTTTAATATATATATATATATATATATATATATATATATTTGGCCTACATGAGCTAATTTTTTTATTATTATTTTTTTGAGGACGTGACATACTTACACATGTCCCTCATACTGGATTGTAGAATGAGCCTCTAGGCTCATTGATGTGAAAATAGTTATTTTACTTATTTAACCTATTAGATATATTTAAAAATAAATAATATTTGAGTTTTTTTTAAATTTGACTCCATGGCTTAATGGAGAACATGTGTAGAAACTAAAGATTTTGGTTTCATTATGATTACATTGTATCTTCATATTTAAAATTTTAATAGGTTTTTTAATGGTTTTTTTTTTTTTTTTTGGTAAATTTTAATGGGTTTTCTAAAAAAAATTGGTTAGGATAATCAATTTTTCTTGGAATATGGACAAAAAGATTTTCTGTTTAAATCTTTTTTGTGGCAGAAATAGAATCTAACACTATCAAGAACAGTTATTTGCTGAGGCACAATTTCATCTTAATGGCCAATTTTTCTAGTGGAATATGAGCGAAAAGATTTTCAAGAAATCTAATAGTTGTAGTGTTTAAATTGTTTTTTTTAATGGTAAATTAGAATCAACGCTATCGAGAATCCTGGTATAAAAGCCACAATTTTACCCATTTGGCACTAGTTGGAATATGGTCTAAACGATTTTCAAGAAATTTAATCATTGCAGCTTTTAAATCGTTTTTAATAGTAAAAATGGAATCACACCAAATTCCTTAAAGTTATAATTTAGATTTTCAAAATTTCTACTAATTTTCTCAAATTCATAAAAATGTATTATTTTCCAATCAAAATTGTGGCCTCAAACTACGGCTAATAAACTTACGCGTACTCCTGGTTAAATTAAAATGGGATTTTTATCTTACGCGTACTCCTGGACCGTAGGAAATTAGAATGGGATTGTTTATCAAAAGAACCTTCGACAGGTATCGGCGGACAGTGTTTTTCTTACTCTACGCGTTTTTCACGAGGTTTTGAGTTCGACTTCTTCACGCCTCCAAACAAATGAAAACGACCTACAAGATCCCACCTCCCCTTTAAAACTCTCCACGACAAAGCTACAACGAATCGTCTCAGCAAAGAGGTTCAGTCAACCAACTTTCTGTCATCGATTGATCCTTCATCCGTCTGCCCTTAGGGTTTTCCGTAGGTTAGGGTTTTACTCGAAAATTGTTTTACAGCTTGACAGACTCTGCCAATGGCAATTTCAAAGACACGACGGCAACAGTGGGTATTGAGAAATGGATGAAATCGCTCCTTCCCGGAAGCAGTACATGGGGAGACGGCGGCCATCGAGTGAAAGAAGGTTGCCCCCTATCGCAGAGGAGCAGAGTCTCAGCAATGGCAGCTATGGATGGCCTTTATTCTACCTTTCACACTGGCTCTGATTTGCCCAGCGAAGGGCGAAAATGAAAGATTTGCGGTGGCAGAATCTTAAAGCTTTTTCTGTGCCCGCCGAGAAATCTTGCAGTTTTGTAAATCAGAGAGTTGTGTATGGGAATCGATACGTGTTTTGGACGCTCCAGCTGTAACCAGTATAAATTTTTTTAATTATTTGAATTATATAAAATTTATTATTACGTATTATTAAGTTGTTGTTAGTGCAATCGATACGTGTTTTGGACACTCAGCTGTACAGTATAAATTTTTTTAATTATTTGAATTATATAAAATTTATTATTACTATTTATTTAAGAGTTGTTGTTAGTGCAATTTATTGGAAGTAATTTTTTTGGATTTTTAAAATTTTGTATAGATTTATTAAAATGCTCTAGACTTTTTTTAGAGTATTGAATCTAGAATTCATATACAGTTAAAAACAGTTTAAATAACACAAATAAATTTTACTTAAATATTTCCAAAACTTAAAAAAAATCGCTAACAATTAACAATTCTTTTCTTGCAATTGTATTTTCCACACTATTCGGCATTATTTTGAAACTGAACATGGATTCCTGGTGTGAAATAGCAGGATTACTAAACCGATCTGGGTCGATCTGGGTTTTTATTAATAGACATGTATGAAATAGCAGTATTACTTAAAACAATTTGAAAAACCAAACATAATCTTCATTACGGTGTGCATTATTCTATATTTCTTTGACAATTGTTTTATTAAGATTTCATTACGGGTTGCATTATTCTCTTAATCTTGGGCCATTGTTTAATATATATATATATATATATATATATGGCTTCCGTAATTGGTCAAGTAGATAGGTTTGATTGATTTGGGTTATTTAGAAATGAAAAGCGGTTATTTATTGTTTAATTTTTAATTTGAGTAGTTTTTATTTAATATTTTTAATTAATAAAAATGTGGTTGTGAAAAGAAATTCATAAATATGTTTTTATATGGTAATAACATCAATTTTTTTTTGGTTTTATTATCAATAGTGTAAAAGGATAAAAGAATTGCTTTGTAACTCTTTTCAATGTTATTCGATATGTTGCAATCTAAAGTTTGGCAATAATTATGTTTGATTTTAATTTGAAAATTTTGATAAAATTTGATTGAAGTTTGTTATAAGGTTTGTCTATATATATTGAAGGTTTGTTTATATATATTTTTTATAGATGCAATTATAGTGACTACGGTTAGCATAATCTGTTTTTATAATTAAAAAAATTAATAATATTTGAAATTGCTTAATTCTTTTATGTTTGTCAAACTTCAAATCTCAAGGTTGAAGTTCAACAAGATTTATGATATATGTTGCAATTAGAGTAAGAATATTTAGTACTTTGGGATGCTCCAAGGTT
>JAXQQM020089111.1:0-34225 GCA_034641835.2 Pinus albicaulis | reverse complement strand
CAACAATAGCTTCGGATTGCAACCCCATGACTTACATTTTATCACGTCAATTGCTGGGGAGGAAATATTCAAAATGGATCATCATTTTGCAAGAATTTGATTTGGAATTCATAAAATCCAAGTCAAAGAAGTCTTTAGTTTTGGCTGAGCTTCTCTGTGACCTTCCCTGTGATAGTACTACAACTACGTCAGAACCATCTATTCCAGACGACTCTCTATTTCTGATCGGATCATATGATCCTTGGTATGGGGATTTCATCATTTATCTCTAAACCTAAACTTTTTGACCTAATACCTCTTGCTCTGATCAGTGACGTATTCGATACCAAGCCAAATATTATCTGATCATCGGCGATACACTTTATCGTCGTGGTGTCGATACCATTTTAAGGAGGTGCCTCACTCATGAGGAGGCCGAAAAAGTGTTAAATGATTTTCATGCTGGGGCTTGTGGTGGACATTTATCTGGTTATGCTACCGCGCAGAAGATACTCCGTGTCAGTTACTTTTGGCTTACTATTTTTTGAGATTGCATCCTCGCATTCATAAGTTGTAATGCATGCCATATTTATGACCGTAAAATCTGTAAACCGCCAGCGCCAATGCATCATGTTGTCTCTGCTGGACCATTTATGAAATGGGGTATTGATTTCATGACATGTAACCCTCCTTCGTCTGGGGGGCATGGTTATATTATTGTCGCAGTCGATTATTTTACCAAATGGGCCGAAGCAATGCCTACATTCAACAACACAAGAAAACTAGCTGCATTATTTTTCTTCAACCATGTTATTGCACGGTTTGGGGTCCCATAGGCTATAGCTACGGATCATGGGAAGAATTTTTGCAACCATATGACATCTGAATTGATAGCCAAGTTAGGATTGTTGCATGATAATTATACTCCTTATTATCCACAATCAAATGGACAAGTTGAGGCTATTAAAAAAATACTTAAACGAATGCTAAAACGAATGATAGGAGTCCATAAAATGAACTGGAACTTGATCCTGTACTCCACCTTATGGGCATATCGAACCTTGGTGAGAAATGCAACTGAATTTACTCCTTTTCAATTGGTGTATGGTTTGGAAGCTATCTTACCATTCCAATGCGAAATATCATCATTAAAACTCGCGATAGACTTGTTACCTGACACCTCAGAAGAAGAAGCGCGTCTCCTTAACCTCATCCATCTATATGAAATGCTTCGTGAAGCCCAATTGGCCAACGAAGTGCATAAGAGATGTATAAAGGTGCAATATGACAAAAATGTCCTGCCTCACATCTACTCAGAGGGTGACTTAGTCCTTCTTTATGACCAGGAAGCTAATGTAATGGGTACAGGGAAATTTGAGCCATTATGGCATGGCCTCTACGTTTTCAAAAGAGTTCTTGCTAAGGGTTCCTACGAGTTAGTTGATTACGATGGGATTCCATTGGCATAACCTAGAAATGGGTTGTATTTGAAACGTTACTATGCTTAATCATAAGCGTAGTAATTTTTTGTATTATATTGTTTATATGCTGTTGATTTTCAGTCACTATCTTAATTTGTTTTTTAGAGTTTTCTTGACGTTAGTAATCCACTTTAAATTTCATCGCAGCTGACTGAATCTTCAGAACCATTTGTTGGATATGCTGATGGTGCTAGTCATAGTACGCAGAATCTATCCTCTGCAGCATGGGCCATTTTCGCTCCGAACGACGAGTTGGTGAGTTTTCAAGGGATTTGTATCGATAGATCAACGAATAATATCGATGAGTATAGCGTGTTGATCAAAATTCTCTCTGATGCCATTTCATTTGGTATTAACCACAAAATCATAAGGTTAGGCTCACAACTCATGGTACTTCAACTTACTAGTATTTATACTGTTAGAAATCCAACACTTCTTAGATTGTTCCTAAGAGTTCGACTTTTGGAGAGACATTTTGATTTCATTCAATATCAACACATTTCCAGAAATATGAACACTTTAACTAATTCATTAGCTAATCAAGTTTTAGATAGACATGTGTGACATAGGTAAAGAAAACATTCACATCATTGAATAGGATTGCACATTAAACATAGGAAAAACTATGAAAACATATAGATAGATAGTTATAGGTTTTTTAAAAAATTTGTGCCCAAGACACATTGGTCATCTAACCTTAGAATGCAAAAAATTCATAAGTAAACTAGTGGTGCTCATGATAGCATGCTATAGATCTAGCAATCCTACGAAGCAACTGCATCCAACAGTTAGGAACCCCAACTGTGTGTTGCTGTAGTCGCATGGGAAGCTCTTCGATCTGGCAATCCAGAATCCCGAAGGTCAAACCCTCTATGTGCTGCTGGAGCTTAGTGAGAGTCTCAGCCATATCAAGGTCTTGAATGAATTCTCTCCCAACAACCCTCTCTGCTGGCGCATCCGCTTTGCACTCTGGTTCCTCTACTGGTTGAACACGGCCAATATCCGCATTACATTAAAACATTTTGTTTAGTCTTGGAAAGAAATCAAAACAAAAAAGCATTTTATAAACCTTATAAAAATCAAAAAACATGGTCAAATCAATCTTACCTATTGCACCCCATTGAGTGCCTTCTGGTAAAACTAGATCTGGATCTCCTCAAAAGTCTATGCCTGCATATGCGTACTCATCGATGGCAACGATCTGTCTCCTAAACTAGGCAAAGAATGCAGTCGAGAACACAATGGTTGATTGGCATAAATGCAAACCCATGAGTTCTACCCATCTCTGCATTTGAGGATCTCTAAGACTAGATATATCCAATGTTACATTTTGTGGCTGCATCAGTGGAATCCGTTCCAAAGAAAAACAGATAAGGATGGAACCATAACTGGAATTTTTCTTCCTTCCTCCCTTTGTTTTATTCAGTTGTTCCTTTATTTGCGATAGAACAACTTCAAACCAGTTGAATAGTGTTGGCTCTAAACATTCCAGCACATAGTGCATCTACGTTCTGTTCGCTACATGGAGTGTAACGGTGCCAGCTAGTTTAGCAATTATGAATAGGATGGTTCTCAAAGGAAAATACCTGACATCACGGATGTTTATTTTTACATCTTTCCTAGGTTCTGACCCCGAATAGCAATACTGCATAACATAATCCCTCGATGTTTCTCCTCCAACGGTAGATCCTATGAGTGCAATGGGCAAACCTCTCCTCGACAAACCTGTGAGAAAATACACATCCTCAAGACAACACTTGATTTTTTATGTGAAATGCCTTTATCGTTGGATCCCATGCTTGAACAAAGAACTCCAAGAGTTCTATCTGTTGCCTCATTCTTGATAATTTGAAGCACTTAAGTAGCCCGCAATCTATTAAAGCTATTATAGTACCCGAATCATTCAAGGCAATCATATCTTGTTCTTCAGGTTGTCTTTCTCTCCATGTAATCATCATTATTATCCGATGGAAACTTGAAAATCAACCATAAGATCAATTAGGTACCATTCATTGCAAAAAACTAGGCAAATTTTGGACACAGCATGAAAACAAAAAACTTCAACTACACCCAACGCACTCCCTGGGATGAGACAGTGTGTTGCACATGGAGGTACACTTCACTGTACCTACTATACAACGCAGGTTTCGACATTCAGGGTTGCGTTGCCCTCATTTTGGGAAAAATTTACCCTAGGGGCCTCAAAAACCTTAAAATTTGCAAGGGATGGTAATGAAATGAATATTGAAAGAAAGAGGAGGTTTTTACCATTTACCTGGATCAAATGGAAATGAAATCCGTCCGTTGAAACGACCGCAATCAACAATTGAAGTTTGGGGGAAAAATCAGGTTCAGAACTCCAAAATACAAATGGTAACTATGGAATAGTAAAAATGAATAGTGAAACTGCTTTATATAGTCATTTAATTACTTGCAAGTTAAATTTGTTGCTATGACTATAGTTTTATTATTTTATTTTATCATGAAATAGGTATTTTTAATCCATTTGTTGTTGTTCTGAACAGGAGATACAACTGACGAACAAATTAGTCGTGTAGATTTATTTCAAATAAGGACTTGACCACAAAGCATATTTTTTCTCCTTATTTTTTGAGCTTTGATAAAAACGAAAAAGGATTTGAAGTGCACTTTTATCTCTTTTTCGAGCTTCGATAACAGCGAAAAAGGAACCCCTGGAGTCTTCTTTCAGCTCTTTTCAGACTCCAATAATGTGAAAAGATTTTCGAGCACTTGTCATTTCGAGCCCGTTAAAGTAAATGAATTGATATTTACTCAGTATAAGTTTAACCATTTTCTGGACTGAGATGGATTATTTACGAAAACGAAATACCTTGGTTAAACATGATCGAAGAGGTTCTTTCAGCTATTATTTTACACTTTTTTCGGATCTGAGAGACAAATTTACGAAAATTCACTTTTGGAGTCCTCTTTTGTCCTCTTTTTCAGACTCTCTAAACATGAAAAAGGACCGGGATATCACTGTCTTTAAGCTCATTAAAACATAAAATAGGGACAGGCTTGTCGATCATGGCAAGAATCGAGTTTCATTCATTGCTAGACTCATTAAATTATTAAATAGCGATACTTAATTCTTTATTCGCCCGAAGGGTTGAATTATAGATCAAGCAAATGTGATCCTCCTCAAGCTTGTTAAAAAATAAAGAGGTATTGGTCGAAAAATGATCGGGGAAATTTTGGGAAAAGCAAGCAAAGTTTCTTTTTGGTAGCAAGTCACTCTTGAACATAACACTTCTTTCACTCCATGTCCGTGACCGTTTGGGTTGGGTAATCATCTTGACAGTTCATTCACACCTATGGTTCATCATACCTTCACTTCGGTTTTGGGTAAATGCTACCAACTCATCATAGTGTCGTCGATATGTTCAAGAGAATTCATCCAGTGATTTAGAACTCATCCATCTGAAATAATCATAAACCTTCATTTTCATGACCTTCATCCATGAAAATTTCTATATCAAGTCATACCCTTGTCTCCGAAATTAGTAACTCCAATTTTGCAATAAGGTGACTTCCTGTCAACGGAAAATCAATATCCAGGAAGTTCACTTAGAAACATCAGATTCCAGTACCATGAGGCTTGTTACAGCATCGACAAGATCCTCGCTTCTGGACTTTTGACCGAAAGATTTTGTTTGGCGTTCGACATCAAATCATCTATTCATGCCTTACGAAATTTACTGCAGTACCTTGAGGGCCATTTTCATTAATGGTGGTTCTCTCGCGTTTTTTAACAGCTCACATTATTGGTTGGTAATCAAACGATGTCTTTCCATGTTCGACGACAAATCATATATTCTCATGGCTAGACTTGTACCCGAATGATTGAGTGAATGAGATAAGAAGACCCCGGATCTAGTTTCAACCATCCAAGCTGTGATTTCAAGATTTTTGTACACATCATCTATACGGTGACCTTACATACAGATTTTCATCTAAACATGGACCTATATCTATAGGCAATGTCTGCATCTGGGCAACATTCCAATCAAGACGAATTTCTGAATTATGTACATGTTATTAGACTGTTTTATGTATTGAATATGGGAATGCCTACCCTTAGTAATTATGATCAATAGAGGATTTATCATGATGTAATGTATTGTAAGATTGATGCAGGTGACTATTTCATTTTGTTTCCAGGCTCATCACAGTGTAAATCATCTCAATCAAATGTTCTTATTATTTGGATCTCATGCTTTACGGGGCAATTGTTATAGGTCAATTTGGGCAGCATTCCCAATGACCTGGTTAACTAGGCATCATCTCCATGACCGATGATCAAGGGTCTATCATTCCCTATCATCTCAGTTGTTATATGCCCTAAGACAGGAAACAACATGAATCAAACAAATGGCTTTCATCAAAGCAAGGCTTTTCCATGGTTTGAAGCTTATTATTAAACACGTGGGAGCTCACCAACGCAGGCTCTAAGGGGCCTAAGTGCATTGCATATGAAGGTATCCCCATTCAAGGCTGCTTTGCAAAGCACTTCCCGACATTAAAAGTAGCATTGGTCACATTGGGATCAAAATTCTCATTTTTTCTGGAATCTCCACTTGGCCAGTGTCTTCTAGAAGGGTTCACATGTGTCATGCTTCGGATCCAAGTGTCCATTTGACATCTACATGACTGGAAAATAGATCTTGCCGATTTTTGGAATGCAATTTATTGCAAAACGACCTACATTTCATCTATAAATTGAACACAGATCTAAGTGTTCAAGGAGGAAGAATTTGAGTAGAGAAATGCTGGAGAATTTTCAATAGAGAGTTTGATTTGTGGAGCTATTGCTGGAGATACTTATGCTATGATGAGACTTGGGAACTTTGCTGGAAGGTCACGACGAATCAGTCACTAGGTTGTAACCTCTCCTTTTATCATCAATAAAGAGTACTTCTTGTTTTTCCCTACATGCATCTATGATAACTTTGATTTTCCATGTTGTAAGATCTTGGTTGGTGAATGTAGTTTATGCTTAACTGATTTGGCTAATTAGCTTGAATATATATCTATATTATTGCATCTTCTGTTGTTTCAGTGTTCTTTCTTGCAAGAAGCATTTAGCTATTTGAAACTTCTTGAATTTGAAGCTATAGTGGAAGCAATAGAAAGGAGCCATTTAGAAGCGACTGAAACAAGTAAGCATCCAATCCTCTCTGTGTATATGTTCTGAGTTAGGAAAAAGGGTAGTGCAATCTTTCAGTTGTTGTTCTAGACTAGACACCAGTCTAGGGAAGTGTAGTTTATTCGTAGATTACAATTTTGGCCCAACATAGATGGAGGAAACTTAGATCATGAGATTCTAAGTGAGTATCTTGCAGAGTAAAAATATCAAACCAAATTCTTTCAAAGAGAATCTCACTCTCCCATAGTTCATTCAGCTCAAAGAAGAAATAAGACCTTGCAGCAATAGATTTCTATTACCTACATTTGATGTGACATCCACATGTACAGCAAGAGCTTGGGGAATGAAGCTAGATTCAGTTTTCCTGCTACATCCAGTAGTAGAAAGAGAGGCCATTGAGATTGCAGCGCTACACATGGAGGGTGAAGAAAAAATTTGGTGGTTCAGCCATTTGAGTCATTCAAGAGTGACTGCATATGCAAATTTTACTCAAAGTTTGAAGTTTGACAAGAAGAAATCAGAGGAGAAGGAGCTTCCACCACCACTTGCTGCAGGAACACTTGCATCAAGAGAAAGAACACTTGCACCTTTGCAAAGTGGTCTTGATCTCTTGACATTTAGAGTCCCATGCATTATTCTGGAGATGCGTGAGGAGGAGGAGACTTGTACCAGCATTGATGCAGCCATAGAAGAGCAACTATCATCATCAGTAGTTGGGGAAGCCATCACACTGGAAGGAGGAACCCTTATAGTAGTACAATATGTTCCCAAGCTTTACCAAGGTATGCACATGTTTCCAATTTCCATTATTTCAGAACATCATATGGAGGATTGTGGAAATATACCTTTGCATGACCTAGGGTTAAAGCACAATGCTGATTTGGAGCAGCAAACTATCACTACGCTAAGGACCCTTCATTTGGTCAAGGAGGAGATATACAGTCATCCTAGTATATCATTGTCGAGCTGCACACAACTCTTGGTGTTGGAGTGTAGAATTTTGGAGGATGGGATGAACATTTTCCTCAGCAGAGCAATGCAGCACTATGTGTTCAACATTGAGCATAATCTTGAGGCAACATATTCACCATCATGGAGATCAGCAGCGCTGTCATTGAGTAGCAGTGATGATTTGGGGGCCCAATCTTTATTGGAGCATTCCAATAACCATTCTACATGTGTAACAGGGGATAGGCATATGGTTGATGAGAGACATCTTATCTTCCATTGTTATGATGGATCTTTCTTAATGAGCACTTCATTGCTTAATGAGAATATTTTTCCTTCAGTATATTTGGATCCTTATGGGATCAACTTGGACATTGAGGAGTGGTATTCATTGGGAGATCTCTGAGAGATTGCATTTCAACATCCCATGAAATGCAAAGATAGAGATGTAATTTGGGAGGATGGTATTCTCCATTGGAGGGATACCAATTTTGAGCATGATGATAGAAACTTACCATTGGTTGGATGGGTGATGTGGATGAGCAAGAGGCTAGAAAGCCACTTGCAGATCTATGACACATGGCAGCAGGAGGCAAGGCTGCGTTGGTTACTCTTGAAAGAGTTTGGTCATTGGGTACCACATTCTATTTCAAAGAGTATGTTGGTGGATGGAACTTGGAATGGCACTTGCATCATATGGTAGCAAGGAGTTTGGGTGTATTGGGGTGATGTGATATCTTTCATATAAACCATCATGTTGTTGCTCCATATTTTATATGGTGATGGTATGGGGAGGCAACAAGAGTTGTTATTTATTTGGAGGTTCTTGGGAGAGTATGGGTTGATTTTCTCCCATACTTTGCATGATGTTGCGGGAGTAGGTGATGGCACTATCAGGGTGAAAAGGTGCTACTCCTTAGCCTTAAAGGATTAGGAGGTACTTCCACTTGGGAAGGAATCTCCCATATATAACATCATTATGGTAGATGACTTTGAAATTTGGCATGTCAAAGAATGGAGTTATGAGATGACCGGAGCCTTATTGCAAAGGCCAACAACAGTGTCACTTGCGAGCTTGGGTTTGCTGATGGAATGTTCCCATGATCACTTCACATATGATGCACTTGATGAACAAGTAGAATATGAGAGTGATGGACTAGTGGATGGAGACATCTATTACCTGATATGATCTTCTTGACTTGGATCTCCAAGCATAAGGAGAATTCTTTGCATACAGCACACGTTTCATTCCTTTTCATGGGGATATGTCATACCACTATGGAGGGCTCATTCATGGATCTTATTATCAGCCTACTCTCAGTACATGGTAAGAATTGTGTTTTTGCACTTATGATTATCTAACACAATATTTGCATTCTCTTATCATATTTATACAGTGCATTGCTCCACAAGAGGGCAAGCATCTATTTGGGCTTCATGGTCATTTTGGGACCAAAATATATGATGGAGATAGCCATTTCTTGTATGGCTTTGGGCAAGTGTTGTACTATTTCCTGTATGCTCAGTTGATATACAATGCCATTTACTATTCACTAGTAGATGAGATGACATGCACAACAAGCAAATTGGTTGGAGACAACTTGCCATATTATGTTTGAAACAACAGTTATCAAAACTGCATTGTGACTACTTGAGAGACTGTTGGTACCTTCCAGCACTATGTAAAACCTTAAGTACCTCCATCATTTGGATTCCATATGATGATAATGTCATATTCATTTTATATGGGATGATCTGGGAAAGAACCAAAGAGTGGGTCTTTGAGGATCTTATTGTCTTTTTGCTTCATTACAGCCAACATTCAGTAGCAGCTCTACATTTATTATAAGTGGAGAGATAGACAACGTGGGATGGAAAATTTGATCCATCATGTTCAGCTATGCAGCCCACCTTCTTTGCAGGAGCCTAAGGTGGAGGAGATGTTTCATGAGTTTCCACATTGAAGGGTGACTCACTTTTTTTGAGTGATAGCTTGGGGATGGAGGCTTCATATGGGAATGATAGTTGTCATATTCCTTTTTAGGAATTTCTGCAATATGTCTAATGAAGACGCTGTATAAGGAAAACCATGCAACAAAAACACAAAACATGACTTGGATCCTCTTATATATGTTTTATGTAGCTGAAATATGGAATTGCATCAGAAAAAAATCATTCTAGCTACATTAAACATATCTCCCTAGCTAAAATGTGCTCAAAAGCCTTCCAATCCCATGACTTCACACAATATAGTTTCTGAAGACTGAAATAGCATAATTTTCATTGTGGATTCTACAGAAAATTATGATTCAATACATATCTATAACTTACTTTAATCATATAGAAAATAAATGGAGGTTTAACCTCTTTTACATGGACATTAGAACACCCCGACAGGGGTTTTCGGAAAAATACCAATGTAAAATTCAGTACTGCAGAATATAACACAATCCACTGCAAATATGTATTAAATAATACTGAATATTACAAGAAATATATGATCAATACATAAAATGGCCAAAGAACCTCCTCAATAGACTTCCCGGAGAGAAATAGACACCTCCTCCTCCAATACAAGCACAGAATCAAGGGGTTTAACCCTGCTACCATTGCTCCTGCAAAAAATACATAGTTACTAGAAGTGACTACACTATAGATGTTCATGACTGAATGACCTCAAGTCATATGATGGAAAATTAGCCCAGGACCTTCCCTTTTGATCTCTTAAACAAGCTAAACCAAAGGTGAAGATGGAATTCCCTCATGAAAATTCATTGCACTAAATAGTGCCGCAACTAAAGCTAAATAGTTGAAGCTTGCAAGTAGTCAAAAGACAAAATATAGATGAATATCGAATTCCTTCATTGCTTCTATCTCCTTCTTCTTATCCTTTGCGAGCCTCCTCACCCTAGACCCCACTCATTGTTGAGGTGACTTCCTAGAAAATATTCCTCTTTCAAAACTGCGATGTCCTTGTTGGTTTCCCTCCTCTTGTAGCAGTGTTGTTGACTTGGTCAAATGGATCTAATTCACTTGCATTGTCCCTATTTCACACCAAGGTGGCTTTATTTTCCCTCCTAATCTAATCCCTTTACACGCTGGGATTTTTTTTATTGTCCTTTTACTCTTCTACTGCAAAAATGGAGCAATGATAATATTCCAACTAGTAGTGGATAATTGGGAATATTACAGTCCTCCCCACTCAAAATTTTCTTTCCCACAAGCAACAGTAAAGAAGGATGCTGCAAGATCTTCTCTCCCTCCCAAATGGCATCCTCATTTGGTAGATTCCTCCATCGAATCAGATATTCCTTGATGACTATGTTTCTTAGCTGCCTCTCCCTTGTGTCTAAGAGTGCTTATGGCTACAAAATTAGGTGGCCCTCATCATCAATGGGGGGGAGATCCATGTTGGCAACTACATTTCTCCCAATGGCATTTTTTAGGCAAGAGACATGGAAGATATTGTGGATTGTGCTTCCCTTAGGAAGCTCCAGCTCATATGCTACCTTATCGACACACTTGATCACCTTGTATGGCCCATAGAAATGTAGTTTGAGCTTCTCAACTCCCTTCTCCTTGAGTGTGGACTGTTTATAAGGCTGAAGACGCAGATAGACTAGATCTCCCACCTCAAAATGTCTCTCTATCCGACCACGGTCTGCATATATCTTTTGTTGGTTTTGGGCAGTAGCTATTGAGCCCTGAAAATGTCTTCTCTTTTGCCAAACTTCACTTCATTTCATCATTCCTTTATCATTTCATAAACCTAAAAATCAATGAGAATGATTAATATGACTTAATGGTTGCATACAATGATTAACTTATTGTACTTTTGTGATTTTTGCTGTCTTAAAGATTTTTGAATAGTTTAGCTATAGAATACAGTCATTCTGTAGCCAGTCAAGTGTTTCGTAGTTGTTTTGGTGTTTAAGTATGTTACAGGTGTCTTCTGGAGAAAAGGCACACATGGTTGGATTCCAAATCTTCCCTACATCATTCCTTCCCATCCATGAGTACTGAATCGATTCTAGTGTAAAGACCCTCATGGAGAGGAACTTTGGAAATTTTTAAGGGGCTAGCTCACTTCCATAGACTCGAATCTCTATGTAATTTTGGTATAAATACCAATATGTTGTCTTCACTTTCTTTGTTATCTGCATGGTTCTCCTGATTTCTTCATTTATCCCGGGCTCTGCTACATTACTGATTGTGCTGATGGTTGGGTGCACAAAGAAATCCACAAAATACTTGTATGTATAATACTTCTAATATTCTAATAGAAGGGTGGTCCATAAAATGACAGATTGAGGCTCATCATCTTCATTTACCTTGGTCATTTGAAATTGAAACCTTCTAGACTGGAAATGGACAAACATATATACCAACACAAAGGAATATTTGAAAACCTCCTCTTTATCAAACTTTAAAAAATGTTCATGAATGGCCTCTGCTGGCAGGGTCAAGCTTCTAATAACATTATCTGAGGAATTAATACAAGAAAGGGGCCACTTTTTAGGAGTGGGGGCCTGCCTCATCTGCTGGATGGATTGGGAATTGATGGCAAACAAGATTTCTCCAGTTGGGGTGACTATGGTCCTTTGATTAATGTCATAACAGCTCTGAAACTTCCTGATGAACTCTGGACAACTATGGGTTTTTGGAAATATGTAAAGAGGTAGCTGGGTCTCCCATAGGCTAATATCATCGGATCCTTCGAGAATTTGGTCCTCAAACCAAAAGTAGATATCGAATAAATCAGAATCCGACTTTGTCTCATGGATTCTGTAGTCTCCATCTGCTAGAGCCAAATGATACAGGTCCACTTGTGGGTATACCATAGGATTAAACGGATGTTGATATAGCTTTGGAGGCATCTCTTCAATGATTCTTATTTCACAACCTACAATGGAGAATGGGATGACAGAGAGGGGAACCGAGAAAGGGAAATGGTTATGGATCAACACTAGGGAAGGGATATGACAAAAGGGGATAGTGACTAGGATAGAACATTATAAAGGAGCTCTGTAATTCAGTTTTGCATAGTGCTAAAAACTATTCTTTGATGAAAAAATGGCTCTTCGGCAACGGTTTGCGCAATTCGATCTTTTCTCCAATAATACCTGGAAATTCAATTCATGCATCAGTTTGACAATAATCGATAGAGTGAACTATATAGTTATGCCGGAATTTGGATTTTAAAACAATGATGTGGTGGTGTGGAGGTGGCATGGGTTTGTTGGATAAAGGCCTGACCCTTTATGGCACAACGAATTTCTTAACGGGAGGGGACGTGATTGAGTGGAGCGGACAGGCGAGAGTAAACGCGACGTGAATGGTATATGCAATGGTAAAAGGTGCAATGGTTTGGTGGGTGGCCAAAGGGATTTTCGGAGGGTGTGAGAGCGGTAAATTGTATTGGAAAGGGGGGGGGGGGGGGGTGCAGAAAAGCGATGAGTGCGACACGTGGATGAAAAGGCAATATGAGATACCACCCATTTCAGACCCCCCCTTCTTTGTTAACCTTTGGCAGATGCGGGGAGGCCGAAAGGCGTTGTAGGTCATACGATGCACGGAGGTGAGCAGAGATGGCGGGGAGTTGTGGGGGGTTTAGCACAGACATGACGTGGCAAGGAATAGGTGGGTCTGCCCACAACCTACAGGTCTCTGATTTTATTATGTGCCACGATATGTAAACTTCAAACTTTGTAATTTGCGATATGCACTCGGGTCCCACCCTCATTGCACATCGCACTTCGACGGTATTACCACTTACCATGGATGCTATATTTTAAAACCTGCGATGTGTGCTCTGCAACCAAGCCACACCGCATCGTGCATCGCACTCCGATGACTTTAATATTTACCTTTGCAACTAAATTTTAAAACTTGCGATGTTCGGCATGCGGGCCAGGGCTACGTCATTTTCCACGTCATATGTCACGTCAGCTTGCCATATCATCATATATCAACTGTGATCTGTTGGGTCAGGGCCATGTCATCCACCACATCACTACCACGTCACCTTTCCACGTCATCTGCATATTGCACTTCGACGGATTTAACCTTTACCTTCGGACTTATTCTTTAAAACTTATGATTTTTTATTGTGATCAGGTCCCACCTTCATCACATATCGCACTACAATAACTATAACATTTACCTTTTACACTTAAATTTTAAAACCTGCAATGTGTGCTATGCAATGGTTATATCGCAAGTTAAAAATTTTAAATTGCGGGCGCTTAATAAGTAAGTTTTAAGATGTGTGAAGTGCGGGATGCGATGTGCTAAATGCTAGAAAGTGAGAAAAGGAAAAATGTGAGAGAAATGCAGAATAAAAAGGTTTTGCATGCAGATTTGGGTAATGTATAAAGGCTAGATGGGTCCCACCTTCATCATATCAGCAGAGTTTTAAGTTTCTGTGATGAGTTAAGAAGAAAAGTTTAAAACTTGCAGGGTGTGAAGTGCGGGCAAGAGGTAAGTATACAACTTTTAGTGGGTGTGTGGAGCTGTAGCATTAAGGCTTCAAACTTATATATAAGTGGGTTTATAGAGGGATAAGTCTGAATGGTTATGTATGTGGGTCTCAGGGTTTAAATGGGATTTAGGGCGTTGGAGTACATAATTAAGAAAAATGAAGGGTAGGAAGAAGGTAGATGGAATGAATGGGGGCAGTACGGAGTTTTCTCACTATCACACTTAATCAACAACACTTTCCTCTTGAAACTGAGCTAAAAGGAAAATATATTAATTTGATGCTCTTGATAGTCAAGCTCTCCCTTCCTTTCTCTAAAAATAAATGATAGCCATAGTATATTATTTTCAGTGAGACAAATATAAGAAATAATCAGTCACCTGGTGATATTGTGAAATACCGGGGTCTAACAGTGGCTCCAGTTGGGGATGGAAGCTCCTTCAGGAGGTGTCAAGAACACCGTAGACTAGTGACCCGATCCATTGGGATGATCCCAACCATGCAACCTGATCTGGTACAAATTCTGTGGCTGAAAAACTTCAAGCTAAAGTCAACACTCTCTACAAACTGAAGTATGGAACACACTTGATCTAAAAACTAAAATGTAACTTGAGAATTAAAACTGGAAAAATGCTCAAAGTACTAAGCTCATATACACACATTCACTCACATAATAAAAAAATTTCACCATCCCCGCACCCCCAACCCGCACAATGGAGGGCTTATTCCATGACCTGTGAGAAGTGACATGATCTGAAAACACTTTCATGGCATTCCCCTAGACATGGACTTTCATTCCCCTGAAGACATCTCCTTGTGAAAAACCCTAAAAATAGCCTTTTCATCCTTGGCGCGACTAGCCAGTGTTATACCCGTGCCAATGGGGGAAATCCTTCAAAGAGGGCGTGCCAATTGGCACTCTGTCTCAGAGTCGCACTCGCGCCAGGCTTAATAAAGAGTGTTTAAAAAAAATAAATGGTGGAAGATTGACTCCAACCAACTCCTAAACTGGACTCTAAATTGAGTTGGGATGTTGGGCTCCGGTTCTCCATGTAGAGGAAGTGGTTTTCCACCTCTCATGGAAGCTTCCTTGAGGATAGGGCCAATCCCATGATTGTAGGGATCCCAACTCCCCTTCCACCATCTATATAAGCTTGCCATTTCCCTTTGCAAGCTAATATCCAAGAGCCTTCATAGCCTAAAGAATGCTGCAAGAGCTTTGATAGTCCTCATAGTGCCAAATCCATAGCAAGGAGATTGACGATCGAAGAGAGAGGCTTGTCCCCATTCCCGACAAGCTTTACCGAGACGTATTCCGCTGACGACCCACCGAAGGAAGGTTCAGCATCAGAGCCTGGTTGTATTTTCCTTTGTATGAATTAATGATAAACGACTTTGGTTATGGTTCCACTCGTATTGTTCATTATGATCATGAGTTGTGTCTTCTCTGACTGATACATAATTGCATATATCGGGTTTTACACTTGTGTTTGTCGTGTTTCTTGTGTGTGCAGGTGTTCGATCGCCGCAAGCGAGAGGATTGTGATCTGCTGGAGCAAGGAAACAGGAACACCATCTTCTCTACAAACGACAGCGTTGGACTTGAGGTAGGCCTTCTTCGCAATTTGGTTTATTGCAATTAGGAACCTGCGCCTTAGCGTGATACGATTGTTGCTAAACCAGATCTGGGCTAGTAGGGATCGCCTCTGTCCGCAGAGGGGATTTACCTCTACAACAAATTGGTGACTCCACTGGGGAGTTAGCTTGTTGTTTGCTTTATAAACTACAGAAGGAGCCTGAAGTTAGCCAGATAGCCTTCGAAACGCTCTTGCTCTACATTAGCGAAAGTAGATCAATGCTGCTTCAGTCAATCTTTGGTCTAGTTTATGAACTGAAAACTTGGAGTATTGTCTTGTCTCTTGGTCAATTCTTGACTTTGCTTGCTTGATCAACTCTTTTGGCTGGCTCTTTTCGTGTCTTTGGCTTTTGGTTTGAGCTCCAACATCACTGATCTGCTTCTTGGATTGCTTATTTTTATTTTTTATAGCAAACTTGACTGGCGCACTTAATAGCCTGACAGTCGTGCCAATTGGCACTACTTTCCAGTTTACTACCCGCGCCAATCCTGTCATGGCGCTAGTTTCAGCCTAACAGTCGCGCCCATGCTGTAAGGTGCTAGGGTTTGCTTGGTTTTGAGCTTTCTAAGCTTGATCTGTGGTTTTGGTTTCATTTTTTCGACTGCATAAGTGTTCTGGAGCCTTGTTTGACTGACTGTGACCTTCATCCTTTGGTTGTTTTCCCATTTCTATCGATTTTACATATTAGCCCTAGGGCATATAGGTGTTATTGTGCGTCGAGCCTCCCTTGGGAGTTTGTGGTTTTTGTCTGTTCAGTCAACTTTGTGATTGCTTCTCTGCATTCATTTGGTGGTTGTCTATTGTTTTATTGCGTTATTTGAGTGATTGGCTCCTTCTTCATTCGAATTCCGCCTTGTCTCATTTTGGGCCTAGATTACATGGTTCATTTGAGTCTTTGGGTGTCTTTTGATTTGAGGGACTTTTTGTTGATTTGAGATCTGATTGTGTGCTTGCATTGAGTGAAATTTGATTGTCTTTCTCTTTTTCTTTTTCTTCTCAAATTGCTTGTCTCATTAGTTTTCATTTAGTTTAGTGCATTTTGCTCTTAAACATTGAAAATACAAAAAAAAATCTCTTTTGCTTTGGATTAGTTAGTGTGAATTAAATATTTTCGGTGTTATTAGTGATTAGAAACTTTGAAAGAAAAGCTTTTAGTTTCCATTAGCTGCATTAGAGATATCATTGGTTGTTGTCTGGTCATTTTGTTATTGTGTAAAAAGCTCTTAACTCTCTCGTAATTAGCTTTCATTGAATGAAATGATATACTGTGGCATGTAGTGTGCATTTAGGCGATTTTGAGACATAACACCTTAATAGTATGAAAACTCGAAACATAATCAAGATAAACGTTAAAATTCATTCAATTTACACTAATGCGTGATTTAAACATTAAGGAAAAATTTAGAGGTCTTAGACTAGAGACGTGTTCCGGCTTCTTTTGTTGTGTAACCACCCAAAAAAAATAGAAGAAAAGAGATGTGTAAACGCCTTAGAAATGAGCCACTTGAGGGGGAAACCATACATTACATAAATGAAAATTGGATGATACAATTCACAAACCTCCTTTCTATATATAGGAGTCCATGGGGCCATAATGTAATCCTAGTGGGCCACAATGTAATCCTAGCCACCTAACAATAATAATTTAAGGGCACAATAATAACAATATGGGGGTTACAAGGGTACAATAATAACAATAAGGGGGTTACACTAACAACAATAAGGGACTATACTAGTAATATAGGGACCTAACATGCCCCTCTCCTTCAAAAAAAGTGTTGTCCTCAACGCTTGAGTAGCTCTGGGTGCTTTCGTATAAAATTCTCATCCTCCCATGTAGAATCTTCAGTGGGTAAGTTCTTCCACTTGATGAGATACTCTGAAATTGATCGATTCCGTAGTTGTCGAGTTCTTTTTTCCATGACTGCTTCAGGTTCCAATATGATTTTTCCTTCCCCATCAAGTTCTGGCAATACTGTTTGAACTGGAAGATTTTCACCTATAACCTTCTTTAAGCATGAAACATGGAAAACTGGATGTACTCGCGAAGAAGCAGGAAGTTCCAATTTGTATGCCATAGTACCAATATTTTGCAACACCTTGTAAGGACCATAGTACTTTGGCGATAATTTATTATCCTTCTTTGCTTGCTTGAGGGACATTTGTTTGTATGGCTGTAGCCGTAAAAATACCCAATCTCCTACATCAAAACTTCTCTCGCTACGATGTTGATCTGCCTGTTGTTTCATTCGATTTTGTGCCAAATTCAGGTTATCCTTTAAGAGTTGGAGAACTTCTTGCCGATGCTCGATGTGATCTTCCACTGCTTGAACCTTCGAATTTTCACTTAAAGATGATGTGATGGATGGTGGATGATATCCATAAAGTGCCATAAATGGGGTCATTTTTGCTGCAGTATGGAAGGAAGTGTTATACTACCATTCAACGAGAGGTAACCACTTGACCCATTGTGTTTGTTTATCAGATACAAAACAACGAAGATATCCTTCCAAACATTTATTTACTATCTCAGTTTGACCATCAGATTGAGGATGATAAGATGAGCTATGAGCTAATCGAGTACCCAAACAAGAAAATAACTCCGTCCAAAAATTTCCAGTAAAAATGGGATCTCTGTCGCTCACAATAACCCTTGGGCTTCCATGTAGCTTTTGAATTCTGTCCATAAATGTAGTAGCAACTGTACTTGCTTTAAATGGATGAGATAATGCACAAAAGTGTGCATATTTGGTAAGCCTATCAACTACCACCATGATGACACTCTTTCCTTCGGACTTAGGTAAACCTGTGATAAAATCCATTGAAATCTCCTCCCAACGTTGACTTGGAATGGATAAAGGTTGTAGAAGTCCTGGGGTCTTAATTGTTTCCCCTTTATTCTACTGGCAAACCAAACATTCCGCCACAAACTTTCGAATATCAGATTTAAGGCCATCCCAAAAAAATTCTTTCTTCACCCTGTGGTAAGTTTTTAAAATCCCGAGTGTCCTCCTAAAGGAGAAGTGTGCAATTCCAGAAGAATCTTTTGTTTTAGTTGGGAATTCTTACAAAGATATAAGCGATCTTTGTACCATAAGGAATCATTTTTCCAACTAAATGTATCAGATGTACTAGGATCTTGCTGCAACTTTTGAATGAGTGTCCATACATCTTTTTCCTTCTTCCATTCATCTCCTGCTTCAGTTATCCAATCTGGTTGGATAATAGAAATGGCACAAAGCAATGCTTCCACCTCTTCATTCTTTCTTGAGAGTGCATCTGCAACAACATTAAGCTTTCCTTTTTTGTATATTATTTCAAAGTCATAACCCAACATCTTTGTGACCCATTTTTGATGTTCTTCTGATGATAGTCTTTGTTCCAAAAAGTGTTTAAGACTATCATGATCAGTTTTTACCTTGAAGTGTCTTCCCATTAGGTAAGTTCGCCATTTCTTTAGTGCATGTAGTATTGCTAACATTTCCTTCTCATAAATAGGTTTCTGTAAATACTTTCCTTTGATTGGACGACTTTCAAAAGCAATGGGTCTTCCTTCCTGCATTAAAACTGCACCAATTCCATTTCCCGAGGCATCACATTCCACAATAAAGGTTTTTGTGAAGTCTCGTGTAGCTAAGACCGGTGCTAGGCACATTGCCTCTTTAAGACGTTCAAAGGCCTTAGTTGCTTCAGGAGTCCATGAAAATGCATCTTTCTTCAATAATGTTGTTAGAGGTGCTGCTATTCTCCCATAATTATTAACAAACTTGCGATAATACCCCGTTAACCCGAGAAATCCTCGCAACTGCTTTATGGTTGTGGGGACTTTCCATTCCTTAATGGCTTTAATTTTGTTAGGGTCTACTTTAACACCCTCGTGAGATACAATATGACCCAAATATTCCACCTCTTGTACTCCAAAGAAACATTTGGATGTTTTTGCATATAATTGTTTCTCCCGCAATAGTTTGAGCACCCTGTCAACATGTTCAACATGATCCTTCCAAGACCTGCTATAGATTAGTATATCATCAAAAAATACTAGCACAAATTTTCTAAGGAAGGGTTTGAAAATGGAATTCATCAACCCTTGAAATGTAGAAGGTGCATTGGTAAGGCCAAAAGGCATGACCAAAAATTCATAATGACCTCATGAGTTCGAAATGCTGTTTTTGGAATATCTTCAGTCTTCATTCTAATTTGATGATATCCTGAACGAAGATCCAACTTGGTAAAATAAATTGCTCCATGTAATTCATCCAATAATTCATCAATCACAGGAATGGGAAATTTGTCTTTAATGGTGAGCTTATCGAGCTCCCTATAATCCGGACACATTCGCCATGATCCATCCTTCTTGTGTACCAATACTACAGGAGCAGAGAAAGAACTTTGACTAGGTTGAATTATACCCGCCTCTAACATTTCTGCAATCATACGTTCAATTTCGCTCTTTTGGAAGTAAGGATATCTATAAGGCCTCATGTTTGGAGGAACACTTCCTGGAATCAAATGAATAGCATGATCATGATCACGAATAGGTGGGAGTCCTTTGGGAGTTTCAAACACCTTGGAATGATTGTCCAAGACTTGTTGAAGATCTGCAGAAATAGATGATTTTGATGTCGGAACTTCTAGTGAGCATAATTGTGCAATTACGCCTCGTTGTTCTTTCTTTAGAAGCTTTGTCATGACATTAGAGATTATTATCCTTCCCGGCTTCCCTTCAATACCCCGTAATTCGACTTCCTTTCCTTCTGAAAAAAATTTCAAGAAAAGTTCTTGAAAATTAAAAGCCACCGTCCCCAAAGATTGTAACCATTGTACTCCTAGTACAACATCAGCACCTCCCATAGGAATGGCAAGCATTGGACTAGTCAATACATATTCCCCCATGGTTAGCTTGATATTATGGCATTTTCCAGAGCAATTTATAGTTCCTCCATTTGCAACCATCACTTGACATTCTGGTGCTGGGTATAGGAAACAATTTAATTCTTTGGCTACCTTATAATGAATAAAATTATGGGTGCTACCTGAATCAATCAATACTATTACCCTTTTCTTCTTTATATGTCCTTCTATCTTGAGAGTTTGAGGAGTGGTAATTCCTGCCAGTGCATTACACGATATGGTCGGATTCATTTCTTCCTCTTCTAGGGGTGGTTCCCGGTGTATATCCTCTTCTTGTTCATTTTCTTCTTCTTCTTCACAATCTATGTAAAATAATTTCTTCTCAGCACACTTATGACCTTTAGTGTATTTGCTATCACAACTGTAGCAAAGCCCTTTGCTCTTTTTTCTTCCAATTGTTGTGGTGTCAACCTTGTAGGTTGTGGAAATCTAGGCGTAGCAACACTTCCTTCTTTATAGAATTGAGTGGTAGGCTTCCTTGTCGCCATTATTTTACATTCAACTTTTCTTGCCAACTCGAATGCCTTCTCCAATGAATCCGGTTCCAAAACGCGAACTTCGTGTTGGATGTTATTCTTTAAAGTGCCTATGAAGAGATCGATCCTGTGTTCTTCTAGAATATCAGTTACCCTTCTATTCAATTTTTGGAAGTCCTCAATGTGCTGCCCCACTAAACCCTTTTGTTTGAGATTTATCAATTGGCTAAAGAAGGTGTTGCTCTTTGTATCCTCATAATGTGCTATCATTTCCTCCGTAAAATTGACCAAGTGACAATTTTTTTACGGGAGCAAAGCCATCGATACCATACAAATGTATTTTGTTCTAAATGTAAAGTTGCAATGCGTACCTTTTGTGTGTTTTGCACATTATGGAGATCAAAATATTGCTCCATCTGTAGTATCCATGTTACCAGATCCTTTCCATCAAACTTCCTCATATCCATTTTTGGAATATGGTGGTTCTTCCCACCAACATTCGAGTTTATGAAATCATGATTAACATTTATTTTGTTCTCATCATGAGGTTCTTCTCCTATATTTCCACCATTAGGAATCATTTCTGGTTTTAAGCTTGTCATCAAGCCTTCCATGTATGCTTTTATATCACTCTTCATGTTTTCCATGTTGTCTTTCATGTCATCCATCTTAGCTTCCACGCCATCCATTTTAGCTTCCATGCCTTTCTTCAAACCGTCCATCTTCACTTCCATGCCTTTCTTCAAAACTTCCATTTCATTTTTTGTTGCTCTTTGCGAGAGTGAAAACCGTTGCATTTGCTCTTGTAATTTTGATAGATCATGTTGCAATTCTTCATCTTCATGAGTCATAGTAGAGCCTTCTGAAGGCTTAATGGGTGTTGAATTCTTTTTAGGGGCCATTTTATAATCAAATATTGATATCTATTCTACAAGATGCCCTTGGAATCAATTCAACTTGATTCTTCAAACAAGACTTATGCAATTCGGAAAAAAATACACACCTTTTACTAGCTTTTAGGAGATCGATATTGAAATTGAATTATCTCTCGTAATTGAAAATCTTCGATAATCTGAAATTCAGCTCCGTAGTATCCTCTGAAGCTTCTTTCAAATGCCACAGTGTCCCACCCGATTTGATTCTCCAAGACAAAGTTGTGTCCAACCTCCCACAATGACCTAATTCTGGACTGGTTCAGTAGAGCGAACTTGTACGACTTGCCACGTGTCACTGTTTTGTCCTTTGTCTCCGAAATTGATAGAGAAGAAATTAGAGGCCGTGTACTTGCGACCACTTTTGACGGCACTCCAATCCAATCTTAAGAGAGAGAGTTATTGAACTTTTCCCACGATCACCTCTTTGAGATGAAATTCAGGAGCCTGAAAAAGCACTACCTTCCGCAGATCATATCTCCAAAAATATTGCGAACCAAGCTCTGAAATTTTTTATGAATTTCATCGTTTTTTCAGCTTCTCGCACCAACAACAATTCAGATTCCTCTAATTCTTCGAGAAAAAAACTTTATAGCGCAAATTCCACGAAGGACCTATTTAGGAGCCTGAAAAAATACCTAACTTCCACAGATCATATCTCCGACAATATTGCGAACCAAGATTTGAAATTTGTAGACGATCTTCCTCGGGATTTTTTCTTCACACCCTAAAAATTTCAACTTCTAAAACTTCGTAGAAAAAAAGTTATAGCGAAAATGCCACGATGATCTGTTTGGAGCAGCGAAACCCTAGAATCCAAACCTTTGATACCAAATGTTGTGTAACAAGCTCCAAAAATAGAAGAAAAAAGATATCAACGCCTTAGAAATAAGCCACTTCGAGGGGGAAACCTCCAATACATTACATAAATGAACAATTCTTGGATGATACAATTCACAAAAACCTCCTTTCTATATATAGGAGTCCATGGGGCCATAATGCAATCCTAAAGGGGGTCACAATGTAATCCTAGCCGACCTAACAATAATAATTTAAGGGCACAATAATAACAAAATGGGGGTTACAAGGGCACAATAATAACAATAAGGTTTACACTAACAATAATAAGGGGCTATACTAGTGATATAGGACCTAACATCTTTAAACCCAGTGAGTTGCGCTGCTGCTCGCCTCTTGGCTTTAGACAGCGCTAGTACGGACTTGTGCTCCCCGTACTATCGCGTATATAAAGGGAGACCCCACTAGGTTGCTATCCTTTATCCATAGGAAGCCAAGTCTGCCGCCCTATACCCGTGATACACCAGACACAACATTCGGGGAGATTGCCTGCAGGTACGTTAAGTCCTTGGTTGATTTCTCTTTCATTTTGAAACCAAGGTGTATATTGCAGTTCACGGTTATTTGGTACACCCTTTGCCTAGTATTCCTGAGCAGTCATTTTGATCTTATCTGACTCCTTAAATTTGAAAAGATCACCAAGTGCTTGTCCTTTCACGCTTGCTTCAAAACTGAAAGAGATAGAGTCACCTTTCATCCATTTCTCGACTCTTAAAATATGAAACGCTGAAGTTTCTTATTTTTCAATGTGGTAAAAATAAATCACCTGCGATTACATTCCCTTTTAGAGTTTGCTTGTTGGCCGTTTGATTGTGTGCCTTGGTTTTTAGCCCGTGTGTGGTTTTGAATTGTTGATGGAAACTTTTCCAGAGTTCACCAACCAAGGAATCCCCTCCGATGGGAATCCTGGTCATTTTCCTCCTTTTGGAAATGTTGGTGCTCCTTATATAGAAACATTGTCCCTTCCTGGGTTAACTGTTGGGTTGCTTGTTTGGTTGTTTTCAACCTCTGTGGTCCCGAATGTCTTGGCTACTGGTCAATCAGTTTTTCCACCTGAACAACATCATGTTGATTCCAAGGTGGACCTCTCCCCTTCTTCGCCTGTTTCTGCGTCCTCCTCTTCTACTTCGCCTGGTGAAAGTCTGGATTCGAGTAACCAGGTGGCTAAGAAGAAGAAGAAGAAGACAAAGAAGAAGAAGTCCGATAAGAGAGAGGCTAAGGCTGCAGCTATTGCTTCCGAAACATCTCCTCTTGATAAACCTTCCAACCCTCCGCGGAAATTCAAGTTCCCTTGCATGTTGTGCACAGGAGATCATCTTCTTCGAGATTTACCTAGCATTCCCAAGGTGCTCGAAGCATGGTCCAACGGTCTTCCGCCGTTGCCTTTGACTTCCGTGAGCCCAAGTTGGGGCACGTCAGGCATAGTGCCGGTAAGACTCCTACAGCTGTGGTAAGCTCACCAACTCGTAAGTTGTGTGAAGGGAACCATGCCATTCAATTTATACCACATATGATGAAGCTGCTTAGTTTTGGACAACTCGTATGTTTCTGCGCCCCACACCGTGCCTTCCGGTTGCTATAAGCAGTTTTCTAAGTCCTCTACCAGCTGATCCTATGATTGGTCAAGAGTCATCCTTGGTCGATCCCACTCCCCCAGAAATTCAAATTCACGGATCCATCCCCGACCAACCATTGGTCGTTGGATCGGTTGAACTGGCCCCGTCCGCGGTGCACCAGGTCTTTTCTGTCAAGAGTGGATCTCACACCCCTCATGTCCTTCTGATTTCTTCAGATTCTTCAGACTTGGAGAAAGATTCTCCTGTCCCTGTGCTTCAAGAAGCCCCTCCTCCACCTCCCATGATGGAGGCTCCAGAGGATATTCCTCCCGCCTTCGAGATGGAGGTCATGGAGGAGGCTTCTACTTCCGTAACATCAGGGGAAGACCTTCGCTTGTCGATGGTAGCCCCTCCGAGTAGTTTGGTCGCTTCCTTTGACTGGAATCGATTTGCAGGATTTCGCCTTCCGTCTTATGTGCCTTTCGAGATCACAGTACAGGCTCTTGGTCTGGTCGTACCCAACACCATTATAGACGAAGGTGCCTCTGTTAGTATTTTATCCTCAACTACTTAAAGCTTTGCCTCACCGCCGTCATACCATACGTAATCATGGCATAATAGAGGAACTTAGTCAACCGTTAGGGATCCTTCCAAGGTTACCTGTTACTTTGGGAGGTAAAACCATTCATATGGATGTGATGGTTGTTCCAGGACCCTTGGATTTTAATCTGCTTTTGGGGCGTGATTACACCTATGCCATGGGAGCTCTTGTCTCCTCCCTTTTTCGTGTGGTCTGTTTTCCACATGAAGGATGGATCGTGACCATTGATCAGCTTTCGTTCTTTGGTCCCGATGTGGAAACTGGCCCACCATCATCGCTTCCTAGTTTTTATCCACCCGTTGTATCTGCCCCACCGCAGGTCAACTATGTGGCTACCTACCTTGTGCCTGTACTCAGTGATAGTGGCGTTGTGCATCAGGTGCTGGGGGCATTGGGTCCTAACTTCCAGGATGTTTTCCTTCCACTCTGATGGGCAACTCGAAGCGATGACTTCTTGTTCATTATGATGAAGTCTCGTTAGGAGCATGGTTCCTTCTCTGGCCAAGCTCTTTTAAAAAATGAAAATAAAGTTGTTAGGAGCAGAGTTCCTTGTCTTGTATCAAGCTCCTTAAAAAATGAAACAAGGTCGTCGGAGCATAGTTTGTTCTGCTTGTGTCAAGCTCCTTAAAAAATGAAACAAGGTCGTCGGAGCATAGTTCGTTCTGCTTGTGTCAAGCTCCTTAAAAAATGAAACAAGGTCGTCGGAGCAGAGTTCCTTGTCTTGTGTCAAGCTCCTTAAAAAATGAAACAAGGTTTGTCGGAGCACAGTTCCTGGTCTTGTGTCAAGCTCCCTAAACCATGAAACAAGGTGTTTGAGGATAGTTCTTTTAATGTGTCAACCTCGTTAAAATAATGAAACACATTCCCGTTCAATTCGAGTCTTTTGTTTAGATCTCGTAAAATCCCAGTCGAGTCTTTCTCTTGATCTCGTAATTTGAACCTTCACTCCATCCGCCTTTCATATGGAATGAAGCTTGGGGGGCATGTACCTCGAATTGAGTCACCATGCTGGGGGCATGCTTACTTTTTCAAGCATAGTTTGTTTCTGTTTCAAGCTTGTGTAAAAATGAAACCGGTTTCAAGCATAGTTTATATTTGTTTCAAGCTTGTGTAAAAATGAAACCAACTTCAAGCAGAGTTTTCTGATTTCAAGCTTGTGTAAAAATGAAACCATTCCCATTTTACCCCTTGTGATTGCCATTTTATCAGCCCGTTTTTGCCAGATGAGCCTTGGTTTTCTCACTCCATCGTCACTATCTGCTTGGCCGATCATATGCCTTCACTTGGTTGTTTTACCCGTTCCTGAGGAACCGCTGCGATGAGTGGTCTTGTTAGCCAACCTCTTAACCTTTACTTGTTTTGAGTAGTTCCACCATTACCGGAACCAGTTGCTACCCTTTATACCACTCGTTCCTCCAGGAGGAGTCATCTTTCAGCTCTTTTCTGACTCTCTAAACATGAAAAGATTGCCGAGGCCCTTGTCGTTTTGATCTCGTTAAAATGGACACGAATCGACATTCACCCAGTATAAGTTTAACCCTTTTTCGGGCTGGGATGGATTGATTACGAAAAAGGAATACCCTAGCTTATCGCGACTAGGAGGTTTTCCCGGATATTGTTTTCTACCTTTTCGGATCTGGGGAACTATTTACGAAAAGGGACCTGTGGAGTTTTCTTTTCTGCTGTCTTTTCAAACTCTCTAAACATGAAAAGACGCCGAGTTCTTCCTTTTTCAGACTCGTTAAACCCTGATGGCATTGGATTTCGTCGAAATGACGTTCGCCGAGTTTCTCCTTCCTAGGACTCGTTAAATGTACTAGGATGGATTCGTCCGAAGGACGGATTTATATGACAAGCATATGGTATCCTCTTCAAGATTGTGTAAAAATAAAGAGGTACTCACCGAAATGGTGGGGAAAATGGAACCAAAATCGTTGTCGTGTCGGCAGTATGTCGCTCTTGAACATGGCACTTGTCTGCATTCGTGTCGGGTTGGGGACATCTCATCTCGTTTTCCACTTGCCTCCGTGGGTTTGGGTAATCCTTTTTGACCTCTCATCTGCTCTTTGCCTCGTCGCCATGACCTCTGATCCGTTGATGTCAAATACTGCCAAACTCACTGTCGTGCCGCCATATGTTCAAGAGAAGTTGACCTCTGCAAGTATCAACCTTCCTCTGATTCTCATCTGATCCTGATTCACAAAGACATTATGTTCCTCTGTCTCGCGTCGATGATGTGGGAAACACTATGGCCTACCTTCGATCAAGGTCACTTCCTGTCGACTTCAGCTCATTATCCAGGAAGCTGATCTAGAGACTCCCTTCTGGTACCTTGGAGCCTGCATGCCTCAATGGCAGGTTCTTCGTATTCGACGTGAGGTTTTCATCATTGTCCTCCGATCAAATGATTTTGCGGGTGGTCGACGTCAGCTCATTCTTCACATGCCGTAGATTGTACCTGTAGTACCTTGAGGACCATTGGCATTAATGGTGGTACTCGTCTGTTAACAACTTTCATCATCGGGATGGTAACTGTGTGATGTTCTCGCACGTCTTCGACTACAGCTCACTTATTCACATGCTTGAACTTGTACTTTGTTCGGGTCGAGATGGAGCGCAAGACCCTCTTTTGGAATCCAGGCTGTGATTTTGTGGATTATTATGATTGGTTACATGACTCATTCACTAGATGGCTGCGACCATACCTGAGTCTATTTTTCGATCCTCACTTGGTGGCTGCGTCCATGCCTCAGATCTGGATTATTACATACTTTGTTATGGATGGTTGTGCCCATACCACATATATATCATGTATTTGAGATATCAGTTGTACTTCTCTACGCAGGTTTTCCAACGGCGGTGTTTTCAGTTGGACACGTTCTCGTAAAGCATTTCACCCTCTCTCTCTTTCTGGCCCTCATGCTTTAGGGGCATCCGTTACACAAAAATTTTTTCACTATCCCCGCAATCCCCCATCCCGCACATTGGAGGGCTTATTCCGTGACCTCGTGAGCAAGTGACATAACTCCGGTAAACACTTTCATGGCATTCCCTGTGACATGGACTTTCATTCCCCTGAAGACATCTCCTTGTGAAAAACCCTAAAAATAGCCTTTTCATCCTTGGCGCGACTAGCCAGTGTTATACCTGCGCCAATGGGGGAAATATTCCAAAGAGGGCGTGCCAATTGGCTCTCTGTCTCAGAGTCGCACTCGCGCCAGGCTTAATAAAGGGTGTTTTTTTAAAAAATAAATGGCGGAAGATTGACTTTAACCAACTCCTGAACTGGTCTCTAAATTGAGTTGGGACGTTTGGCTCCAGATTTCCATGTAGAGGAAGTAGTTTGCCACCTCTCATGGAAGCTTCCTTGAGGATAGGGCCAATCCCATGATTGTAGGGATCCCAACTCCTCTTCCACCATCTATATAAGCTTGCCATTTCCCTTTGCAAGCTAGTCTCCAATAATCTCCAAGAGCCTTCAAAATGCTGCAAGAGCTTTGATAGTCTTCATAGCGCCAAATCCATAGCAAGGAGATTGACGATCAAAGAGAGAGGCTTGTCCCCATTCCCGACAAGCTTTACCGAGACGTATTCTGTTGACGACCCGCCGAAGGAAGGTTCAGCGTCAGAGCCAGGTTGTATTTTCCTTTGTTGAATTAATGATAAGCGACTATTGGTTATGGTTCCACTCGTATTGTTCATTATGATCATGAGTTGTGTCCTCTCTGACTGATACATAATTGCATATATCGGGTTTTACGCTTGTGTTTGTCGTGTTCCTTGTGTGTGCAGGTGTTCGATCGCGGCGAGCGAGAGGATTGTGATCTGCTGGAGCAAGGAAACGGGAGCGCCATCTTCTCTACGAACAACAACGTTGGACTTGAGGTAGGCCTTCTTCGCAAGTTGGTTTATTGTAATTAGGAACCTGCGCCTTAGCGTGATACGATTGTTGCTAGACCCAATCTAAAGTTAGTATGGATTGATCATTCTGGCAGAGGGGGATTTACGTTACAACACTACCTAATCTACATTTATAATCATTTTTCTCCCTTTTAGGGTGCATTTAGATTTGCGGACCTTGACCTCATTTTTTATTTTGAATTTCTAACCTATCACTTATCCCTTATTTCTCCTATTGGTTCAAATTAGGTCGTTGAACCAATGTCATTTTCTACCTATCTACTGATAAGCCAATATTAAAGGGTTTGGAAAATATTCATTTTCTAACCTATCGATAGAAAACCAAAATTGTACAATCATGCTTAAACTGTATGATTGCTCAAATCTCTTTTCAATAGTAGTGGCACTTTGATTTGCAACACTTTCAGAAATTGGGGCTTTCTTTTTCCTTTTTTAAATACCCTCTTTTCTTCTTATTTTGTTTCTTTTTATCTTTCTTTGGCAAAGACCTTTGAATATTTGAAACCTATGTACAACATGAAAAATTTGAAAAGATGAAGTACACAGTTACCAAGCACACCAAAACCAGTAGCCCTGTATACTTCTCCTCTGCAACGTTTTGACTGATCTCTTTCTTCCCCTTTTTTTTATTTGCTTATCAGACTAGGCTTATGGCCTTCACTTCAGGCTTCAACCTTGTCCAATGGGTTTTTGAAAATTGTAGGGCTATGGTATTTACAATGATGAAAGTTTAATATGAGTTTTTAGCAAAAATAATGTTTTAGCATCCTGCCATTGACATGACCTCCAAACAGCTCTGTTCCATCCATATCTTGCAAGAAAAATGCATTATCTCCTCTGAAAGAATGAATAATGTATGGGCCTTTCCACAGATTTTCAAAATTGCCATGCTTACCTTTATCTTCTCTTATGGAATCCCATTTCAACACTTTATCTCCAATATTGAAATTATTTGCCTTTGTTATTTTGTCAAATATCTTCTTTATATTTTCTTGCACCACCTGAGTTCTATTGTACACCTCTTCTTTGGACTGCTGCAGATGAATGGTCTGGCTTATTATTCTTTTTACATCATTTTCTTCAGCTTGCACTTCTTGAATGAGTTTCATGCCTGGCGCTCTTAAGGATGTTGGGAAAAATGCATCCATTCCATAGACTAACTGTTATGGTGACATGCAAATTTATTTCTTAGTTGTCAATCTGTCAGCCCACAATGCATGCACTAATTTGTTATGCCAGGATTTCATGTTGTCTTCCAACAACTTCCTGATGACATTGACCAGGCTCTTGTTGGAGGATTCAACTAGACCATTACCTTGAGGGTAATAAGCTGTTGAATTCCCCAAAGAAATGTGATATCTATGGAAAAAATCTATCATCTTCTTGGACTTAAAAGCAACAACATTATCTGTAATGATTTTCCTAGGACAACCAAATCTATACAAGATGTTGGCTTCAAGGAATTTGATAATCACTGAGTCAGTAGAAGTTCTGGAGGGAATGGCCTCTATCAATTTGGTAAAATAGCCTGTAGCTGTAAGGATCCATTTATGCTTGGCAGAGGACGAAGGGTGGATTTCCCCAATGAAGTATAAACCCCATTTCTAGAAAGGAGATTCAACATAGGTTGGTTGTAAAGGTAGATGCAACAACTTTATTTTTCCCTAAAAAAATTGACATTTATGACAGGTAGCTACCATTTTGTGAGTGTCTGGGAAAATAGTAGGCCAATAGAAACCAACCCTAAGGATCTTGTTAGCAGTGGTTTCTCTGCATTTGCCTCCCAAACTTCATGGATAGAAGCGAGGACCTTACATGCACTTTGAAGGGCACATTTAAGCAATATGACTTAAGGATCCAGATATTGGGGAGGTCCCAAGATCAAAAAATTGAAATGGATGTGACCAGACTTGTAAAATTAGAATGCCGAAAAAAGAGAGAAGACAAAGAAAAAGAAAACCACAAAGAAACTTGTTTTATTAAAAACAGAGAATAATTGTAGAAGCTATATACAAGACAGTCATCTTTTACAAACTGAAGTCCTGTTATTTGTAGCCTTTTTTGAGTCACAATATCATGTGTAGATACTGATAGGTGTGAGATGGAATACTACCATAGGTGGATACCACTTACAATACCATGGGTAAATTCCATGTGTGGATGAATACCATGGGTGGATACATACCATGGGTGGGTGAATATCATGGATAGATGTCACTTACAATACCATGGGTGAATAAATACAATGGGTGGATAAATACCATGGGTCGATGACATTTACAATACCATGGGTAAATTCCATGGGTGGATGGATAACATGGGTAGATGAATACCATGGGTGGATGCCATTTTCTATTTGGATCATTCCTCCCTTCTTAAGAAGCAATGGTCCCCATTGCGTGAAGTTCCCTCCTGAGAAGCCTTTTTTGAATATGAAGAGCCACTAAAGAGAAGGGTTTTGTGTAGTTAATCCATAACCGTGATGAACGAAGATCCGAGGATAGAGATACCCTGTAATGCTTGTGACCAACTATGATATTGACAGTGTGCGGCCTAGAAAATGGGCTTCGATGAAGTGTGGGTTTGTGGATGACCCAAAACCATGACAAACGAAGATCCGAGGATAGAGATACCCTGTAATGCTTGTGACCAACTATGTGACTAACAATGTGCGGCCTAACAAATGGACTTCGATGAAAATGATTTTGTGCAGTTGACCCATAACCGTGATGTTGATTGTTGATGAAGTAGCAGGTGCCTACATAGCTTGGGGTGGGAGGGCACGTCTCCAAATAACCCAAGCCGAACGCTGCTATGATCAAACTGATGAATGTGAAGCAGGTGCCTACTAAAGCGGGGTGGGAGGGCACGTCTCCAAAGGGAACCCGCTTCGAATGCTGCTCCAGATTTAAAATGAGCATAACTCGGTCAATATAACTCAGAATATTTATTATAACCTGTTTTTGGAAATGGAATGATCATTCTGCATCATCTCATGTGTTTGAAACCACTATCTGGAAACTCTAGACTCTCAGATTTGCGCTGGAACTGTCACGCCGTCACAAAATTACTGAAAAAATAGTTGATTTTAAATCAACGATAACTCCCACATCCGGACTCCGATTCAACCGATTTTTTTTTTGAACTTGGGTGATTTTTCAAGAGGAGCTCAGATCTATCTCCCATTTTCTGAAATTTTGTACTAAAAATGGCGAAAAATGACAGGAGAGCTGCCGTCCATGAATTGTCGTCAGAAAAATTGCTTCAACATTACTGATTTTGAATCAGCGATATCTCTGTCATCCGAACTCCAATTTGGCCGATTTTTTTTTTGAATTTGAGTATTTTTTCGCAAGGAATCCAGATATGGTCTTTTTTTTTTTTTGGTAAAATTTTCACCAAAATTTTCAGATCTGATCTGAAAACTCGCCGCCCAAAAAAATTCACAGATTTTTCTGAATATTGCTACAAAACATTGAAACTAAAATATGTTTCAAACCCTCATTCCCATGGAGGCATAACCTGAATATGATACCACTGATCCAGATCTTGGGGGGAGGCCCCCAAGATCTAAAAAAAATGAAATGGATGTGACCAGATCTGCAAAATTAGAATGCCAGAAAAAAGAGAGAACACAAAGAAAATAAAACCACAAAGAAACTTGTTTTAGTAAAGCAGAGAATAATTGTAGAAGCTACATTGTGGTGAATGATCATCCTTTTACAAGCCAGGTCTTCATTATTTGTTAGCCTTTTTTTGAGTCACAATACCATGTGTAGATACCATAGGTGGATACCATGGGTCAATACCATGGGTAGATACCACTTACAATACCATGGGTAAATTCCATGTGTGGATGAATACCATGGGTGGATACATACCTAAGTGAATGAATATCATGGATAGATTTCACTTACAATACCATGGGCGAATAAATACAATGGGTGGATGAATACCATGGGTCGATGCCATTTACAATATCTTGGGTAAATTCCATGGGTGGATGGATAACATGGGTAGATGAATACCATGGGTGGATGCCATTTTCTATTTAGGATCACCTAGAATCTTTCCAGTACAAAACATTTTCTAGGATGCAAAATTTTACAGCTTTCAATTTCAAGAATCTAGATTTTGTTTTGGACAAACCATGAGGAGCATTTAAATAAAATAGAACATACAGTATATCTACGTACCAGGGAGAATTTAGGGATGCTTTCTAAATAGGTGGAGTTGCCAGCTCCTCTTGTTCATCTAGTAAATGAATCAAATTAATGTCTAGTGCTTGAAAATTTGTTTCAACCATCAATTTGGCTAATCCTTGTCCCTTGATTAGTTTGGTGGGTCTGATCTCTAAATCATACTCCAACATAACAACAATCCACTTTCCTCTCTTTGCATCAGGATCCTATGTTAGGATGTATTTGATAGTTGTATTGGGCACAAATGTAATGATGTGTGAATGTAGAATGTAAACTCTGAAATCCTTCAGTGCTTTGATCAAGGAAAAAGCCTTCTTTTCCATGAAAATTATACTTCAAAGGTGCATCTCTTAAAGCTTGGCTGAAAAATGCTATGGGCTGCCATTTTCCATCCTTATTTTCTGCAGCAATACAACAACGATTGTGTGCACTGATGCAAAGGAGAAAAAGATGAAATCCTTGGTGAAATCAAGGCTGATCAGAACCAGTGCCTTAGTGAGTGCCTACTTTACTAGGTCAAAGGAATATGTAGCCTCCTTGGTCCACTTGAATCCTAAATCTCTTTTGAGCATGTTGGTGATATTCCTCAGGAGTTCTGCAAGATTTGGTATGAACCTCCTCAAAAAAATTATTTTTCCAATGAAGGATTGCAGTTCCTTGATGTTTCTTGGATGACTGATTTGTAGTATGCCCTCAATCCTACTAGGGTCAATCTTAATCCCTTCTTCAGATATGATGTGGCCTAGAATCTTTCCTTATTCAAGACCAAATAATTATTTCTTAGGATTCAGAGAAGGACCGAACCTTCTGCATTTTTCAAAAAATCTTCTCAAATGGGCCAAATGTTCTTCATCATTTTTTGAATATACTGTAATATCATCAAGATATATTACAATGAAAAGACCAATTTATTCTGAAAAAACAATATCCATTGGTCTTTGAAAAGTGGCACCAATATTTTTATACTATATACATGAAGTTTCCCTGAGTAGTAAAAGTTGTTTTGTGTTGATCATCTGGATGCACCCGCACTTGATTGTACCCTGAAAATCCATCTAGTAGAGAGATTCTTTTG
>JAXQQM020072502.1:0-87599 GCA_034641835.2 Pinus albicaulis | reverse complement strand
GGAGCTAAAAACTTGTTTCAGCAAATCAGGAACAACCGGCCGTCGGAACTCAGCAAAACTTCAGGTAGGCTCCTTAATCATCCTGTTTATTCATTTTGTCCATTTGAAAATTAAAATTAAGTGATTTTTTGCTCAGAAACCCTTGCTAAAAATTGCATATCTGCGCATACGCGGGTTCAATGAAGGCAAGCCGCGTATACACGCGAGTGTGCACAGGGAAAGTAGCGTATGCGCAAGTCCGTTTTCAAAAAAGGTATTTCTAATGCAAATTTTGATGAAATTTCTCAAGATGACCATCTCATGGAGGGAACGTGAGCATAGCGCAGTAGACTAAGAGGTCATGCGGGACCGCGCAGCGCAAAACATCCTCTGAAATTGCGGATTGTTGAAATTCTTTAAAATGCCCAATATGAAAAGTAATGTGCGATTGCTTGAAATGCTCGTAAATTACTGGGAACCAGATCGTGGATTGCCACATAATTGATCGATGCCACTGGAACGCATAGAAGTGGAAGAGAGTATACTTCATCACTCGACTCTCCAGGAGGAGATCCAGCGGGGACTTCCGTACCTGAAAAGCCCCCCGGGAGGGTCGAATCGCGGAAGACTATGTCCAAATATATTGGCGAGATAATTCCAAGAAGGTTGGAACACAACATTACATCGAGATATCGGGATTTGCACATAAAGCTCCTCCCTGCTCACCATCGCCGAGCGTGGATCGCTCACTACATCAGGCGTCCAGGATGCAAATGAGCATAGCTGTAGAGTGTCTGACTCATGTGTACGATTGGTGCACAGCCCTGCTACTGAACATGAAACAACAGCTGACCTCCATTTGCCAAGAAAATACTAAACACTTTGGCTATGGGACCATTTTGACAACATTCTTCTTTGAGAGGATTCCAGTGCTGAGACCCAGAGTCATCTCGACCATCAGCAGCCCGCGGGACCCAAGAATTGCCCGTTGGGCAGACATGATGAAGAGACTGGGGGGCAGCGAAATACCCCGAACCACTTGGGACGATGAGTTCTTCCTGTGGTGGGGAGAATAGATCATAGCAGTGGATGACTACATCCCTATGCCGGGATGGATTTCCCGAGAGATCCAGATCTAGTACTTCCACCCGGCGCAGCATGGGGAGCAGTCGGTAAGTTTTTGCAAAAGTTTTTGACTTATATGATTTTTTTTGGATTTTTCAATTATGTATGAAAAATAAAAAACAAACATGTTTTTTTTGATTGGATTCATAATGACTGACAATTAAAAATGATCATGTTTCAGATGTTGGACCAGTTCGTCCTAAGGGCCTACCGCGGCACAAGCGCCGCAGAGGTGAGGCGGAGACAGTGGATTCCGACAGGACTCTCCAGGCCGTTCAGAGAAACTTGGAGGGACTGACCCGCCAAATCCCTCCGTCGCCGTAGAGGACTTGCCGGCCGTCCGTAGACCTGCCAGGGGGAGCCCCCGGGACCGGGTTAGACTATTCTTCCGCCGTGTGGCCACCGCAGTTGATGTTCTATAGAACACGACTTCGGCGTGGTCTTCAGGAGTAGACATTTTATATATTAGATGATCGTATATTCTTTTTTGAGATCAACATGATGGGGCATAAGCCCGTTTTTACGGCATTTATGGATCCAAATTTTGTAAAGTTTTTTGACACTCCGATGATATATACAGCGATACTTGATGTGATGTGATAAATGTATCAAATGTATGATGTTTTTGATGATTAGAATTTATTGTATTAAATGATTAATATGCCAATCTAAAGCTTGATTAGCCAATGAGTCAGCAAACCAATTGTCAGCTCGAGGAATATGAATGAATGTTAAAAACTGAAATGACCTTTGTAACAAACGTACCCTCAAGAACAATCGTAATAAAATTGGATCTCGTACCCGATAAGTGTCGTTCAACTGCGACACCACCAAATGGAGTCCAAGAAAACTACCAACGAATCAACACCCAAAGATATTGCTTCCGAGAGTAGATAAATAACTGCAGTGTATTCTTCTATATTATTGGAAGCAGGACTAATGCAGACTCCTCTTGATACTAACAGCTGACCGGATGGATGATGAAGCACCCAAGCCGCGGAAGCCAAGTTCCGGGTGTGTCTAATAGCACCATCGGCGAAACCAAAATGACTCATGACATCCAACACAACCTCACAAAGCAGATCAAAACATCACTCACCTCATCAAAAATCGAAAATCAATCAGATATGTACAAAGCAAAAACTACTATATACAAAAGCAACATACCAGGCGGAAGCCTAGGCATAATACTTCTTCAAATAGAGCCCATTTCGGGGCTCCGGCAACTCGTTCCCTTCGAAATCAACCAAGGTATAAGCTCCTTTCTTAAGGACTTTTTTAACGATATAGGGGCCATACCACATAGACTTAAACTTTCTTGCCCCCAGGGTATCCTTTTCTTGGGCATATACCAAAACAAGGTCACCTTCCGAAAAGACCCTAGGCTTGACCGCCTTATCGTACTGAACTTTAACTCGGTTTTTATGCGATTCATTCATCGTGGCGGCATCCCGACACTGCTCATCGAGATGTTCCAGATGAAGAAGCCGTTCTGCCAGACTAGAAGTGTCAGGAAGAAGTTCAATAGCTAATTTAAGCCTTGGAATCTCGCATTCAATCGGAAATACGGATTCCACCCCGTGGACTAACCGAAACTATGTGTCAGCTGCGCTTTAATCGACGTCCCGTATGCCCGTAGTGTGGATAGCATAATGTGCCGCTTGGATCTATGTTTATCAATTGTCCTTTGAAGAATTGTCTTCAAGGATTTATTCACGGCTTCCACTTGCCCATTGCCCTGAGGATAATATGGAGATGAATGCTCCTGCTGGAAACCCAATTTAAGAGCCAACTCAGCCATCATACTATTCTGAAAATGACTGCCATGGTCAGTGACAATCTCTCTAGGTATACTGAAACGAGAAATAACTTGGTTGAAAAGGAACAAAGCTGCAGTCTCACCATCATTCCCAAAAGTAGGCATAGCCTCGACCCACTTCGTAAAGTAGTCTACTGCTACGATAATGTACTTGTGACCTTTTGCCGAAGGTGGGTTACAAGTAGTATAATCCATACCCCATTTTTTAAAGGGTCCGACAGTAACGACTGGAAAAAGCGGAGCTGGATGAGCGCACATTTTTCGAGTATATACCTGACACGGATGACACTTCTTGACCGATTCAACACAATCTTTGAAAATCGAGGGCCAAAAGTATCCAGCACGCAAAATATTTTTGGCTGTAGCAAGCCCAGATAAATGACCCCCACAAGCTCCACTGTGAGAATCATTGAGCACAGCCTCAGCTTCTTCGAGAGTTAAGCAGCATCTTAGGATTGAATCAACCCCTCGACGGTATAAAGCATCACCAATAATCAAATAATTCTTGGCCAAGTGACGCAGCTTACGACGCTCATCTTTCGAAAAAGTACAGGGAAACTTCGCAGTCTAGAGATACACAATGATATCCCCGTACCAAGGATCCTGTGAAGAGATAAGAAACAAGTGTTCATCCGGAAAGGACTCATCATAGATCATCTCTTCCACACAGGGAAACTCGGAGATCAATTCTGCAAAAACTAATGATTTCTTGGATTTGGTAGACATGAACTCAAGATCAAATTCCTGAAAAATCACAATCCATCTATTATATTTGCCCCCACTACTCGTCGAGGACAACGAAATGGGATTGGCAAAATGCCAAGACATAAGTTTTGCGAAGAATAATGTAATGCCGGGAGTCGCTGCACACATGGACCGCTCGTTACATTAACTTTTTCTATCACCGGTGTATCGCAAACAGGTCCTGCTCAGTCCTCGACTAAGGTAGAATAACATGCTCGCCTAGAGCATTCAACCGTAAATCCATACCAATGGTAGATTCCCGTCAGAGCGTATACAAAAGAAAATCTCTCGCTATAACGGTGGACTCAAGAAGGAGCGAGGTCAATGCCTTTTCAAGGCATCGAATGAGCGCTGAGCGTAGTCGTCCCAAAGGAACTCCTTTCTTCAACAGCCTCATATATCCCTTTGTAATCTCAGCATAGTTAATGATAAACCTCCGAAGAAAATTAGACTTTCCCTGAAGACTTTGAAGCTGACGGATGGAAGACGAGGGAGGCAACCGAAGTATTGCCTCAACCTTGAAGGGATCTACCCTTATCCCTTCCCTAGACACAATGAATCCCAATAGCCGACTGGATGTAACCGCGAAAACGCACTTGTTCGGATTCAATCGAATTTTATAAAAATGACATCTCTCAAATATTTGCCGGAGGTGACCAGGATGATCTATCCTCTTTCGAGAATGAGCAGCGAGATCATCTAAGTATGCCTCGATAATTTTCTTGATGTCGTGGAAGGCGAAAGACACGGCCCCTAGAAGGTGGCTCCAAAGATTTTAAGACCGAAAGGCATTTTCTTATATGCAAACGTACCCCAAGGACAAATAAATGCGGTCTTATGTTGATCTTCTGGACGGATAGTAATTTGATTATAACCAGAAAAACCGTCCATGAAGGAAAAAATTTCGTTACCGGCACACTCATCAATAATCCGATCAATGAAGGGTGTGGGGTAATTATCTTTAGGACACGCCTTATTCAGGTCTCTGAAATCGATGCACACTCGAATTGTTCCTTGCTTTTTATCAACAGGAACGGGGTTTGAAACCCATTCAGTCAGAGGAACTGGGAAAATGAATCCCGCCTTAAGCAGCTTTTCAACTTCAGCTTTGATAGCTGTTGCCTTCCTAGGATTAACCGGACGAAGTTTTTGCCTGACCGGCTTAGCGTTTTCATACATCTTGATCTCATGCTGGACGATAGATGGGTCTATGCCAGACATTTCCTCATAAGACCAAGCAAAAACATCCCTATACTCTTTGAAGAGCTCGGTATATATTTGAACCTCTTCATGGGAACATTCAGCTCCAATGAAAACGTTCTCGATAATGTTGGGATTCCTGGAGATGTTCACCGGGATAGTAGGAGAGATCACAACCATGTTCCCTTCAGCATAAACCTGTGCTGGTGCTAAGGGGCTCAAGACTGGGTGAACAGGTCCAGGAGACTGAGGACTTGGAAAACTTGTTTCGACTTCGCTCAAGTCAGGTAGAAAGTAAGACCGATGATGCAAGTCATCCCACGGTCTATCTATACCTTTCATCGCTTCCAGGATGGCCTCTTCAAATGGAAGAGTGGTATCTAGACAATCCTGGGCAGAAGAAGAAGTAAGCGTCCAAGCCGGAGCCACATCACCATCCAACTCTTCCGGAGAAAGAGGAGCTGGATCAGATTCTGCAGTGTCAACAATAGACTGATATGCAATCTCAGCTGCAGAAATCGGGAATGCCATTCCACCCACTTGCCCTTCCTCCAATGTGGCTGTTTGGGAAGGTAAGGTCCAAGGGTCCGAAAAATAATGAGTTCGAAAGAACTCTCTTCGAAGGGGAGCCTTGGAGGATGAAATAGCATTAATAGACACCTTAGGAGGAGGAAGATCAAAAGATCCCATCAGGGAAGAATACATTCCAACTCCTAGATTCTCAACAGGCGCCTTAGCATTATCCAACTTAGGAACAGGTGAGTCAGAAGGCGCATCCAGGTCTACAGGAGGACATTCCAGTTGATCCACCGTGACTATCCTCCCTTCGTGGGGGAAACATACAATTCGAAATAGTGAGGATGCAATAGCATCCATGTCATATATCCAGTTCCTCCCCAACAGAAGGTTGTAGTCCAAGGCTGCATCTACTACCTCAACCTCTATGTTAACGGTTTTTCCCCCAACACAGATGGGCAAAGCCGGGACAATACCATGGGGCCTGTGAGAATGGCCATCGAACGCAGTAAGAACAGTGCTAGATGGAACAACTTTGGGAGATCCAAGTGTCTTCCAGCATGCGAGAGACATCACGCAAGTAGAAGCACCCTCATCAACAACCGTGCGAAAGATATTAGTCTTCCGATACGACGATTTAATATGGAAGGCCATATGATGAGGAAGTCTCTTCTTAAAGTTAGCCATATCAAAAGTAATCAGAAGAGAATTTTTCGGATCAACAGCCCCAATGGCAGTGAGCAAAGCACTGCGCTGAGCCGGACAAGACTGGAGTACCTCTAAAGCTGACATAGCACAAGGACTTTGCGCCAGATCTTCTACAATCAAGTAGTTCTGGGCAGCCCTCATGTTCGGATTAATCGTTGACCGCTTAGAAGATGCTTTTGGCATCCGAGGCATAGACTCAACAGTTGGCTTCGTGATGTGAAGCGGCTCAGTAGCATCAGGAACTTCCCTAGCTTTCGAAGATTCCTCTCCGCCATAATCACGGGATCTCGTAGCGACATCCACGTGAGCACTCATCATAAAGATGTTCGATGGAATTTCCCCTTCCTGGGCACCTCCAGAGGAAGCCCCAGGATTTTGGTTCGCGCCAACAACTAATTGCTGCCCTTGGGGAAAAGGGTTTGTTAGCACAGCCTGGGAACTAGAAAAACCCTGCTGGGATAACAGGCGCTGAGCATCCTGAATTTTCGGGCAAAGGTGCGTGAGATGGTCTCCAGCACAAAGCTTGCATGGAAACTTCACTTTATTTTTCTCCTTTTAACCCTCACCAACACGCTCGTTGGTTTTATTTGCATTGCCCTTCCCATTCTTGCCCTTCTTCTTGTTATTACGTCCCTTCTTCTTCCCATCGGATTGTTGATTTCCTTTGGGATCTGAAACTTGGACAACATTTATGGACAAAGAGGGGGAAGGTGATGAATCAGCAGGCACAGCCTGACCAGAAGGAGCAGATTGTAAAGACAACTGCTGCAATTGAGAAAGCAGGATGGCTGCACTACTATTGACCGATCTGACAAGCCCGTCACCATGCGGACCAGGTTTGGGTTTCGATAAATCCAATTTGGAGCGAGGAGCATTGGGCAAATACTTATAAAGTACCCCAGACTGAGAATAGATCAGTTCTAACTGCTGGGCCCTAAAAATGGCCTGCTCCTCGGAAAATACCCCAGATAGGGATACAACCTTTGAAATGTCTGACTGTAGAGATTTCAAAAACCACTCGAGAAGGAACTCACCTGGAATATGGGCTTTGATAAGCCTCCTCCTTCTCCTCCATTCCTGAATGTGATCAGAAATGTGAGTTGCCTCATCCTGCTTAAAATTAGCCAGGAGTTCGGTCCCAGCCTCATATCTGACAGGAAACTGAAAATGGTTAAGAAATGTAACAGCCAGTTCTCCAAATGTGGTGAAACTGCCCCCAGTGAGCTCTATATACCATTTAGCAGCATTCCCAGTTAGGGTGCGTTGAAATAATCTCAATCTAATCGAGTCGTCGATCAGAGAGTTCGACAAGCACCATAAGTGGAAAGTGGTGATGTGGTCTGCCGGATCTTCACCATTCTTACCTTCAAACTTAGGAATGTCTGAAGGAAGTTTGGTTGGAACCGGAGGCCACCCCGGACTATACCGAATCGGGTCATTAGTTAACTTCGACAAGTCTGGCAAGTTTAACGTTGCCAGAAATGGTAATCGAGGTGGAGCCTGAGAATTCCATCCTTGATGGGAAGGATTTCCCACATTCTGAAAAGAATAGCCTGGATTTGATGAGGCACCAGGCTGCCAGAAAGGACCCGTAGAAAATGGAGAAGAACCTCCTCCCCACGCCGAGTTACCAAAACCCAGACTAGTTCCCCCCGCTGAAGTATTGACTGAAGAGGAAAGCCCCTGGTAAGGGTTCCATGCATTAGACAGAGGAGAAAAAGACTGATAAGCACTCGAAGAAGGGAAAGAAGCATTCCCTTGATGACCCGCGAAGAACTGATTCCCTGCCCCAACCGTTGTAAAGACAGGATTCCATCCTGTAAAAGTGGTCGAACTTTGCCCCCCAGACCAAGGGTTGAAACTCTGGGTCTGGGAGGTAAAAGGAAACGACCCTAAAGAAGGATTGGAACTGGGTATATGCCCAGTCCCAAAGGGGAAACCCTGAAATGAAGCTGATCCACTAGCCATGTTAGACATGGGCGTGGATCCAGCTGCACCGGCGGAAAAGGAAAACGAGGGATTTCCACTAATGGACATCCCTGAACAGAAGGGACCAGAATGAGAAGCATATGCCTGGGTGAACCCAGAGCCAGACATAGCAGTGCTAAAAGCGATCGAAGATGAAGCAATAGTGCCCCCTGCCTCGACAGAAGCAGGGGTCTGAATGCCTGCAGCACTCACGGTAGAAGCCGCGTTCCCAGTCGTGGCCATCGAAAGATAAGAATGATATGGAAGATCCGGTGGTCTCTCAGACTCCAGTCCGATGTACTGAAGAACAAACGGATGATCAGAAGGAAGAGGAGATGGACCTGTAGCAGGAGGCTCAGGTATGTCTTCAACTTGAAAATCTTCTTCCTGAGGGAAAAGAACTCGCGAGGTGAGCGGAACGCTCCTCTCGGGACCGACACCGGAATCAGCAACGAAACCTTCAGACCTTGGTGGAGGATCACTCTCCACAGCGTCAGACTCAACAGGGTGGTAACCACCAGCTAAATCGCTCCTACGCCTTCTCGAAGAAGGCTCTGCACTCTCGGGAGATAACCCTCGGATTCTCCTCGAACGTCGAGGCGCTTGATCAGCCACTTTTATAGATTTATTATATTAGACTCAAAAAAAGTGAAAAGCTAGGCAAGCTAGGAGCAAAGAGCACTCTCTAAAAATAAAAATCCCTGAGAAACAGCAAGCAAACAGCCTTCAAGTATTTCCGCTCCGGGTGATGAGGACCGGACACCAAAATACAGGAAAGCGAAGTATAGGGACTTCCGAAAGCAGTCTGGGATGATTAGGGCCTAGAACAACTAGCGAAGGTATCAGAAACAGTTACGCCGACCTCCTAACGACAGCCTTTGCCGGCTCAAGCACCCAAGCTTCGCAAGGGCACCCCCCAGAAGTACTGCTGAAAGTGATGCGACGTCTGCCTCAGGTACCACGGTATTCCCCCCCGCAGTCACCTGTGTGGAACCTAGGAACAACAACTATGGACACCAATCCGTATCAGAAGCTGGGCGGAACGGTCTTGAGGTCAGATTCAGCTAATCGGAGGGGGGGTATCCCTCTTCTCAACCTTCACTTCCCCTCGCGCTTGACTCTCGGATGAGAGCTTTCCCAGTCCACCTCACGGAGTTGGATTTCACTCAATTTAATCAACTTCTATGTTTGTTTGAGCGGCCTTGGAGAGTTAACTCTCCACTCACCTATTCCAAGGCCCTACAACCTAGCTAGTTGGTGATTGACACTTAGTAAAACTTGCTAGTTGATTTTAGATTAAATCGCTTATTTTAAGGACTGTTGTATTAAGTCACAAGGATATGGAGATGAAACCAATGATGTTTTGACGCAAAAGAAATTAATAAAAACCTGACTACATGCACATGCAGTTCTTTTTCTTTCGATGAAAAGTAATCTCTATAGAGGTTCTACGAGACTAAAAATTGTATTTTTCTTTTCGAATTGCAAACCCACACTCACAAAAACTAAGAAGCTAACTAAATGATTCAATGCACCTAATGCAAATGACTACAAGCATGTAAATTCTAAGATGCAAAAAGTCTCTTGACACAAGGTGAAATTTCCCAAAAGGCTCCTTCAGTTTTAACTCATCTTTTGTTGTCCAGAAAGCCAATTCTTGAAAACAAGAACTCTTAATATAAGACACCAAAATACTCAACAAGAAGAAGAAGAAATCAAATGACAACCTCTCCTCAAAATCAAGCCGAAAACCAGAAGCAAGAAACTTCACAAAAGCTCCAAAAGATATGACCAAACGAAAATGAAAATGCAACAACAAAAACAAAAACAAGAGACAATGTTTTTTTTTTTGAGTTTTTGATATGCAAAAACAAAAAGCAAAACAAATGTTTTTTGGACTTTTTAGTTTTATAAAGCAAGAGCTCAAAAAGACCAAGAACAACTATCACAATCCAAGCCAAAACGAGACCGAATTTCAAGCATAAACTCCAACAATGCTCCCAAACCTTATAAAGCTAATGATAGCAAGATCAATAAGAGCAACGGAAGACCAAAAACTCAGCCAAACAGCCTAGACAAATAGTGCAAACTCGCTGCAACAAAAGACTCCAAAGAAGCAAGAAAAGTTCTTCGAAAATTGCAACAAAACCCTAGCCTATGAAACTCAAGAAAACCAATCGAAAACAAAGCAAAGAACGCAATGCAAAGCACAACACAAAGATAGGAGCGAGTCAGTGAGCAGAAGCTCTCTGTTCTGATAAAGCAGAACAGCCAAGAATGCTCAGAAAGCGATCTTGGAACTCAATCCAGGAGTGCCAGCACCAACAGGAACACTTTGCCAAAAAGATTAGTTTTCGAACAAACGAAAGAGAAACAAGACTTGAAACCACTTCCTTCACACTCCAGTAAGTATAGAGACACTGTAGACACAGGCCTCCACAGCCAGAAAGGACCAAAAAGCCAATAAACCCAAAATTTCAAAATCTGCCTAGGTATACGCAACCTTGCAGTTATGCAACCAGCGTGTATACGCGTCTGTATTAGGGGAAACTCGCGTATACGCGGATCCTTTTAGACAGACTCGCGTGTATACGCGACTGTGTGCAAACAAAAGAGCATATACAAAGAAAGATAATGAAAAACAAAAAGGAAAAGCCTGGGAATGACACCAAGGCTTCAGACTGACTGCAAGAAAATAAACTGGACTGTAAAAGACAGATAAAACTGTTGGCAACCTACCAAACAGCTGAAACAACCCAACAGGAGAATCACAAGAATGTGATCCTTAGTGGAGTCGCCAGTTCTGTTTCGGGGAATTAACACCCTAGAGGTTGGTTGGGATACAACCTCCACAGAGCAGGGGCGTACTACTTAACAGAGACTCACACAACCATGCACGTTCAGAAAAACCAAATAGAGAAGAATGAGAGATTTACCTGTTGGTCCTACGTTTGAAGTAGATCCACGTGGAGTCCAAACTCCCTGCAACCGTCCTTCCTCCTTAACCTGAAATACAAGAAGAAACCAGCACAAAGGACAAGTTGTACAACATATATCTACTCTATATGTTAGTGAGATTCATATAAAACATTAAATAAATCATAATGAATGCTTGTATAACAAATATTCTTCATACATTAAAGCATACACTAACACATTTATTTCGGGAACAACATGATACTTCTGTATTATAAATAGTACGTACAAAAGTAATCAAGAGGAGAGATCACCTGATCCTTCCAAGGCCTTCGCAGACCGTCGTCCGGATCCGTCCAGCCCTTGCCTCGCTAAGACTCTTTCCAAACTGGTGCATACGAGATAACATATAAAGGGATGTGTATCTCAAGGAAACAAGGGTTTCCTACAATGAACTGGGAAAGTGCAGGAGGCACGGGGAATCAGACTTGGATAGGGAATACCAACAGAGTATAATATTAATAATTCTCTCTCTCCCTTAGGCCATACACATGAGGGCTTTTTATAGTCCCTCCAAGTAGTTTCAGCAGTTGGAAACAGTTGGCCACGGGCTGGGGTGGTTGAACTACCCGAGTAACCATCAACCCAGCGCGAAATTAGGGATTTTTTATATATTTTTTAATCATTTTAATGGCATACGCGGAAAATTCTAGCTGTACTCGCGTATACACGCGGAAAAACATGGGCATAGTCGCGTATGGAGGATTTTACACTGTTTTTAAGTGAATTTGTCCAAGTCTGTAGGAATGGGTGCCCATAAAGCCATAAAGCAATCATGAATCATGTCAAGGTGATAAATGATGCTATAACACTTCCTTTCCGCATTTCCAGCATACCTTTACAAAATTTCCAGGAGATTTAGATCTCCCTCTAGATTTAGATCTCCCACTCGAAACCTTCTTCTTGTTTCTATTTTGGGACCTTCCTCGTACAGATAAGGCATCTCCATTCTGGCCCTCCATATTTCTCTGTCTCATTTCCTCCGACAACAAGGTTGAGACAATGTCATCAAAATTCAAGGTAGTTGTATTGCTACCTATTGCAATAACCAGACTATCCCACGAGTCTGGTAGAGAACACAAAAAACTGATGCACTTATCTTCATCTGAGATTTTAATATCAAAATATGACAGCTGACTTACCACAGTAATGAAGGCATTCAGATGCTCTGTCACCGAGTCTCCATCCTTCATCCTCAGTTTATACAGCTTTTTCTGCGGGAACAGCCTATTCACTAGAGACTTAGATTGGTACAAAGTCCCAAGTTTTTCCCACAAATTCTTCACCATAGCTTCCCCAGATACATTCAACAATACTGAATCTGAGACACACAACCGTATTGTGCTCTTAGCCTTTCGATCCAGTTTCTTCCAGTCTTCATCTGACATTGCCGTTGGTTTAGCGCCTGGATCTACCGTGATCCACTGATCTTTATCCACCAGCAGATCCTCCATCTTGAGCTTCCACAACTCAAAAATCTGACCATTAAATTTCTCTATCTCTATCTTTTTGCCACTCGCCATCTTCTTTCACTGCAAGAATCGATCCCGCAGATATCACACTGAATAGGGTCTACCTCAGGCCCAAGAAAAAAACCCTCAGCAGCAAAGGCGTCCCCTTGAAGCCGAAACAACTCTGATACCAAATGTAGGTTTTAACCCTGAACAAAAATTATCTACACACGAATTGTTGGAAATATGATGCAGAGTGTTGTCCTTGATGGCAACCCACTGAATGAAGATGAAGACATGTGACTGTTGACATGTGTTGTTCTTGATGGCAATCCACCTGATGAATTTATTCTTGACTTGATGGACTTGGTAAATGATATAAATCTGATATGATATGATGCCTGTTGATATTATGATGTTGAGTGTTGTCCTTGAAAGGCAACCCACTTGATGAGACATGATGGACTTGGTAAATGATGTTTGTTAGCAATATGATGCTGAGTGTTGTCCTTGAAAGGCAACCCACTTGATGAAGATGATGACAACTTTCTTGATGAAGTTGTGCTTGATAGAATATGGTTTGATGAAGAAAATATGATGTATCTACAGTGTGTACAGAAGGCAATGAAGAAAGGAATTCAGAATGTGCTCAAAGTATGATGAAAAGAGTATGTCTCTATGTATACGCGGATCTGTCTAAGGGAAGTCGCGTATGCACGCGGAAAAGATCGTTCCAAGTCGCGTATGGGAAAAAGCGCTCAAAAAGTGCAAAACCAAGGGTAACCACCATGGTATTGACCCATTGTATTAGGTAATGATCCGCCTAATTGACCCCGTCCAGGTAGTTTTGGGCTCATGGTATTTTTTTGGCCCATGGTATTGAAAAAGGGGCTCATGGTATTGAAAAAGGATAAACCTATATAAAGAGATGAAATTCATTATGCAAATGATGAGTGTGGGTGAAAGATGTTTGAGCTTGAATGAATACTTCTCTCTGAAGTAGATCTGAATGAAAGGGTTACACTTGAAGATAAATCTGAATGTATGATGCACCAATGATGAAGAAGGGGATCTAGATCTGAATTGCACTTGTATCTACTAGATCTGCTGATGGAAGGCTTAGATCCGAACTGGTACAACATCTCAAAGAAGTAAAAGGGTAAATCTGAATCGAACATCCGATCCGCAAGAAGTATGCTGCTCTATAATGATTAAAGATGAGACACGCTACTGGCCAGCAGGAAGCGCGTATATACGCGGCTTCGCAGAAGAGAAAGCGCGTATGCGCAATAAAATATACACAGAGGTATACGCTGTTTTGTTTGGACGGAAGCGCGTATATACGCTACATCAGTGAAGTGAAAGCGCGTATGCAAACTAGGGTTTGCTGAAGATTGTGGTAAGAAATGTCTGATCTATTCTGCTGTGTTACTGCTATCTGTATTCTACAGTGTTGAGTTGTCTGTATCAGTTTGGTTGTTTGTTTGAGCATAAAAGTATGGAAAGGGTCCAAATCTGAAAATATGATGAAACGTGGCCTGCAAGTGTTGTTCTATTGAAATTGTTGGATCCAGTGTGAAAATTGATGAAACGTGGTCCAAGGTGGTGCTGAGGGTTGTAGCCTTCTACTGGGGTGGTAGCTCCCTTCCAGTGAGGCCGGTAAACGAGATCGTGGGTCGTAGCTCCCTTCCGTGTGAGGTCAAACGAGATCTAAATAGCTCCTTCCAGAGAGGTCGGTAAACGAGTCGTGGGTTGGAGCTCCCTTCCAGAGAGGCTGCTAAACGACTGGGGTCGCTCCCTTCCAGGAGAGGCTGGTAAACGAGATCAGGGGGTCGTAGCTCCCTTCCAGGAGAGGCCGGTAAACGAGTCAGGGGGTTGGAGCTCCCTTCCAGGAGAGGCTGGTAAACGAGCGCAGGTGGGTGCCTGCGTGCTGGTAGGAGTCTGCACCAGCACATATTTTGTAAGATGTTTTCTCTATAATAAAATATTGAAGGCTGAGCAACTGCAGCGGTGGTTTTCTCCCGACTTGGGTTTCCACCTAAAAATCCTGGTGTTCATGTGTGATGCTTTGTGTGATGGTTTATTCTGTTCTTACTGCACATGTTTACTGCTTATTGAATATCTGATGAATAAATGATGGAATGGTTTAAGTGAAGATTTAATGACATATCTAGATCTCTGTGCATACGCGAGTTTCATAAAGGGGATCCGCGTATATACGCTAGTTTACTGAAGGAAAGTAGCGTATGGGTTTTAAGGAATGAAAAAGTAAAAAGTTTTGATTATGCAGTAAATACTTATTCACCCCCCCCTCTCAGTATTTTTCCCAACAATTGGTATCAGAGCGAGGTCCTTCTGCAGAAGCTTGATCGCTTGAAGGAGATCCATCGCAATGGGAAAGAAGCAAAAGAAGAAGGTTACTCAAGGAAAGAAGAAGCCTCGGAAATCATGTATAGAAGAAATTGAAGGAGATGAAACAGGTATTAATCGTTGTTCTTGTATTTTACTTGACTGTTTATGCAAAGGTTATGATAGTGAAAGTGATAGTATGGACCTAGAAGAGACTGTCAAGATTAAAGATGAAGAAGATTCTGACCAAGCTCTACAAGTGCTCATGGAAAAGAAGCAAAAGAAGAAGGCTACTGAAAAGGAGATATCTCAGAAAACATGTGCAGCAGAAAATGAAGAAGATGAAACAGGTATTGATTGTTGTTCTTGTGATGCACTTTCCTGTGCATGCAATGGTGAAGATAGTGAAAGTAAAGTTTTGGATCTAAAGGAAGCTATCAAGAAAATTGAAGATCAACAAAGATCATTTAATAAAAGCGAAGCTATCTACAATGAGATGATCTCTCAAATGAAAGATCAAATAGAAATGCTGAATGGACAGGTGGACAAGTATCAAAGGTTTCATACTTATGCATCCAATCGAATTAAAGAACTAGAAGTAGAAATCAAAGATCAAAATGCAGATCTCGAAAAATCAAGCAAGAAGAATGAAGGACTTGAAGTTGCAATCATCTCTCTGCAAGCAGATCTTGAAGCATCAAGTAAGAAGAATGAGGAACCTCTACAAAAATTTGAAAAGGAAGGCCTTGAAGCAGAAATCATCTCCCTCAAAGAAGATCTGGAAAAATCAAATAAGAGGAATGAAGAGCTGCAACAAACATGTGAAGAAAACGAAAATTGGTTGAAAGAAGAGATTCTAAATCTGAAGGATCAAGTAGAAGATGGAAGAAGGAAAGAAGAAAGCATGACAAAGCAATGTTAAGCCTTGGAGGTTGAGGTAAACATTCTCAAAGGTAAATTAGAATAAAAGGTTAAACTTTTGAGGTTTCAAGATAGTACTAACATTTTGGACAACATTTTGAGTAATCAAAGGTCTCCTGCTATCAAACTTGGTCTTGGTTTCCAAGAAACTGTTAAAGGAGAATCTAGCTCACAAGGGAGTGCTAAAAATACAGAGGATGTCAGAGCAAAACCTGAAGTGTTGAAAGAAACAAAAGGTCAACCAACAATGATGAAATCTCAAAGGAAATCTGTCAATAAAGTTGAATGCTTTAAATGTCATAATTATGGGCATGTTGCAGCAAATTGCAGGGGCAGATCATTTCAGCCTCAAACAAATGGTTCCTACATAGAAAGGTACTCTGGTTTCTTCAAGGGATATTGTTTTTCATGTAACAAGTATGGACATAAAGCAGCTGATTGTAAAAGGAGGAAGATTAGAAATACTCATTATGATTCTTATGCTTATTTCTCTGGACACATGAGATGTTATTTCTGTAACAAGTATGGACATGTAGAAAAGGAATGCAGGTTGAACAGATCTGAGAAAGTGGACAACTTTCAGCACACAGTTAGGAATTTCAAGCAAGTTTGGAAAAAGATGGAGAACCGATCAGAAACGTAGGGAATTTTGACCCTACTACAGTCATCCGCTTTAGAAGCTGACTTTTCTTATTGACTGCAGGAATGATGTGGGATACATTATGAGATTTAGTAATGTATCATCACAGGGGGAGCAATGTATGCTGAATCTCATGGTTGATTTGATCATTCTGGTTATGTTTACTTCTGACAGCGCATCTGATGTGGAAAAGACAGGTACAGGAAGTACAAGTTCAGAGGGAGATGAAGGAATGTGAATAATTTCTATGCTTCACTTTCCATACACGGGTTCTATTAACAAAAGTCGCGTATACACGCGAGTTCCAACAGACACAGTCGCGTATGCATTAATGATAAGAGAATTTATCTGATAGCTGAAGATCTGGAGCAGAGGTCCAGGGGGAGCATCAGTCTGACTGCTGATGATTGCACTGTTAGCATTATTCTGGTTATACTCATGATAATGAAATGATACATGGGTTCTTGTGTTGAAGATTATGGATGAAGCGTGGTTGCTTTATGATGAAGAGCATTCGTTGTTGAGATGAAAGTCTTATAATTCAGAAATGAGGACAGATCATGCAGAGATTGTTGCTAATAACTTACTGTTGAAGGTGTTTCAGATTGCACAAGTTAAGGAAGAGCACTAGTTTAGGGGGAGTAGCAGGTTGAATACTAATGATTGCATTGTTGGCAATATGACTGCTTATTCTTTGGTTATTGTGATACTCATGCTCAAAATGATGATGACTTAGTACATGGTTTATTGTGATGAGACTTTGAGCCCTGGTTGTTGATAAGTATCTTTTTTACTCACACATGGATGAGTTGGATGTCATTTGATTCAGAAATAAATCATGCAGAGTTTGTTACTATGGTTGAGAGATCTTTTGCCTTCATATGTTACTTCATGTTAAATCTTGAAGATCATGGTGATGTTGGACCACATGGATGATTACTTGACACCTATGTGAAGATGTTGTTCTAATATGAGAATCTCTCTTGGAAAGATTGTATTGATGCTGCAAAGAATCTGAAGGCTTGGTTACTATTGTGCTGATGCTACAACCGTTGGATGACGCTTGAAGACACAACTACATTGTTCTATCTATCTGTAGTCCAGGGAAGCACTCAAATATCTCAGAAAGAAGCTGAACACTGTCTTTGCCTCACAGAGAATCAGATCTGGTTGAAATTTAGAAGATGGCTTGGGATACGCGGTTTTCCTGAAACACAGTCGCGTATATACGCGAGTTCCTGCACAGAAAATCGTGTATGTCTGATTGCTGGAAACTTTTGGTTGAAGTCAGCTCTCTTCAGCACAGCTGCAGTGCTGTTTGGTATCTCTGATATTGTTTGGTATCTCTAGTGGTGTTCCAGTTCTCATAATTCTAATGATTTGATAAAGATGCCTTGATGATTTGTTGGTGAAAGTGTTCAGGATGCACAAACTAAGGGGGAGCCTTAGTCATATGAAAAGGATGCATGGATGCATAGATTCAGGGGGAGAATTAGCTTTGCTGAGTATAATGTAGTGTTGGCATTATGATGGTTCTATGTTCTCCTTCTTGAGGACTTTCTAGTGGTGGTCTTAAAGTCATATTTGTAATTTGATGAAAAGGTCTTGTTGAGACCCATGATGTAAATTGTAATATTCAGTCATGTAAGGACTTGTCAAATTTGTAAACCCACTTGGTTGGGTAGCTGAGTCACTTTATGTAAACCCACTTGGTTGGGTACTTGAGTCTCATATGAAAATCCACTTGGATGGATCATTGATGTAAGTATGAGTCATTGGTGATAGGAAAGTCATAGAGTCATGTACTTCATTGGAAAATATGTTTGATGATTCAGCATGAACTCAGGGGGAGCTTGGTCACTTCAGTATACATCAGATCTGCAGAACGCTTCTTCTACATGAGGAGAAAAGGGGGTGAGTGTGTTGGTTTTGATCCGCCCGTTGCCCTTGATGTCAAAGGGGGAGAGTGTGTTGGTTTTGATCCATTGGTTTTGATCCGCCCTTTGCCCTTGATGTCAAAGGGGGAGAGTGACATGGTGTTTGAATGCAGATAATGGTGTCAAAGAATTGGGAGAGTGACATGGTGTCAATGTAATTATCTGTTGTTGTAACCAAACACCATCGTGGTTGCCATCAAGTCCAAAGGGGGAGATTGTTGGAAATATGATGCAGAGTGTTGTCCTTGATGGCAACCCACTGAATGAAGATGAAGACATGCGACTGTTGACATGTGTTGTCCTTGATGGCAATCCACCTGATGAAGTTATTCTTGACGTGATGGACTTGGTAAATGATGTAAATCTGATATGAAATGATGTTAGTTAGCAATATGATGCTGAGTGTTGTCATTGAAAGGCAACCCACTTGATGAAGATGATGGCAACTTACTTGATGAAGTTGTGCTTGCTAGAATATGTTCTTGATGAAGAAAATATGATGTATCTACAGTGTGTACAGAAGGCAATGAAGAAAGGAATTTAGAATGTGCTCAAAGTATGATGAAAAGAGTATGTCTCTATGTATACGCGGATCTGTCTAAGGGAAGTCGCGTATGCACGCGGAAAAGAACGTTCCAAGTCGCGTATGGGCAAAAGCGCTCAAAAAGTGCAAAACCAGGGGTAACCACCATGGTATTGACCCATTGTATTGGGTAATGATCCGCCCAATTGACCCCGTCCAGGTAGTTTTGGGCTCATGGTATTGTTTTGGCCCATGGTATTGAAAAAGGGGCTCATGGTATTGAAAAGGATAAACCTATATAAGGAGAAGAAATTCATTGTGCAAATGATGAGTGTGGGTGCAAGATGTCTGAGCTTGAATGAATACTTCTCTCTGAAGTAGATCTGAATGGAAAGGGTTACACTTGAAGATAAATCTGAATGTATGATGCACCAATGATGAAGAAGGGGATCTAGATCTGAATTGCACTTGTATCTACTAGATCTGCTGATGGAAGGCTTAGATCTGAATTGAGGCGAACATCTGTCTGAAGTAAAAGGGTAAATCTAAACTAAACATCTGATCTGAAGAAGTATGCTGCTCTATAATGATTGAAGATCTATACGCAACTTCGTCGCAGAGGAAGCGCGTATATACGCGGCTTCTCTGAAGAGAAAGTGCGTATGCGCAATGAAATATGTACTGAGGTATACGCTGGTTGATGAGGACGAAAGCGCGTATATACACGACATCAGTGAAAGGAAAGCGCGTATGCAAACTAGGGTTTGCTGAAGTCTGTGGTAAGAAATGTCTGATCTGTTCTGCTGGTTTACTGATATCTGTCAGTGAGTTATATGTATCTGTTTCATGGTTGACTGTGCTTAAAAGTATGGAAAGGGTCCGGTTTGAAAATATGATGAAATGTGGCCTGCAAGTGGTGTCCTAAAGGAAGCTTTGGATCCAAGGCAGAAAAATTGGATGAAATGTGGTCCAAGGTGGTGGCCGAGGGCCATAGCTTTCTACCGTGGGTGGTAGCCTTCCGGTGAGGTCGGTAAACGAGATCGTGGGGTCCTAGCCCTCCGTGAGGTCAAACGAGATCGGTCGTACTCCCTTCCAAGAGAGGTCGGTAAACGAGTTTGGTTGGAGTTCTCTTCCAGGAGAGGTCGAAACTAGATCAGTGGGGTCGTAGCTCCTTCCGTGAGGCTTCGGCAAATGAGACATAAGTCGAGGGTTCCTCCGTGGGAGAGAGGCTGGTAAACGAGTCAGGGGGTTGGAGCTCCCTTCCGGGAGAGGCTGGTAAACGAGCGCAGGTGGGTGCCTGCGTGCTGGTAGAGTCTGCACCAGCACATATGTTGTAAGATGTTTTCTCTATAATAAAATATTAAAGGCTGAGCAACTGCAGCGGTGGTTTTCTCCCGACTTGGGTTTCCACCTAAAAATCCTGGTGTTCATGTGTGATGCTTTGTGTGATGATTTATTATGTTCTTACTGCACATGTTTACTTTTTATAGAACATCTAATGAATGAATGATGAAATGATATAAGTGAAGAACTAATGGCATAATTAGATCTCTGTGTATACGCGAGTTTTATGAAGGATATCCGCATGTATATGCTAGTTGGCTTCAGCAAAGTAGCGTATGGGTTTTAAAGGAATGAAAAATTAAAAAGTTTGAATATGCAGTAAATACTGATTCACCCCTCCCCCCCCTCTCAGTATTTTTCCCAACATCAATCACATGTACACAGTTATTTTTGGACAATTTTCCCCAGAAAAAACTAATGCAGAAAAATCGGTGCAACATATGAGGGTTTTATTAATTCTTCAGCCAATGATATCTTTACAAGGAAATATAATGGCAGATAAATTTTGAAACACCTGAGACTAAATTTCCTACTCCCTCGGATAATTCTTTGAAACCTTGATCAACCCCTGCTGGTTCATGTGTCTGTCTGCGCTATTCACTGTGCAGTCCTAGTGCTGGACTGCGTAAGTCTACATGGAGACTGTGTGGGTTCTCTATGTTGTAGCCTCAAGTTGCCTTCAGTTGCCCACTACTACTATCTGTCCTTGATCTCGATCACTATTGACTCCCTCCTCCTTCTACTTTTGTAACCTCCTCACCCTGAAACTCTCCCACTGAAATCGAATTCTTTTACTTCAGAATCGATCCCCTTCAAGTACTAAGTGTGATTTGATAATGGAATTATTTGTAATGCTATGCAAAGTATCCATTTCTATGTAATTAAATGTGCAAAGTATTCTCCATGTCTTGCAGGTTAAACAAAATGTTTTTTGGTAATTATTTCTGAGGTTTTCTGTGAGGAAATGTTATTTAAATTCACTGTTTAATATATCAGTTCAGAAATACATAGCAAGAAAATTCACCATAGCATAACATAGCAAACTAATGAGGCAGTTCACCCCTCATGGGCTACATCTACCAGGTCCAAGGCTCCCAATGGGCATGTCCTTGCTCTATTAAGTTTCTCAAAATGGTTATACAGTGAAAAATATGCCTAAACAGGAAAAACAAGCTGTGAATTTGACTTCAAAAGATAGAAATAATCTAAAAATGGCTTTTGTTTCAGCTCAAATAGTGAAGTACAACCCAATACAGCTCCATCTCCTTGATGGCCCTCGTGGCCCTTTCCTCTTTCCTGAAGCAAACATTTCTAAAGAACACCTTTGTTCACTCTGAAACCTGTCCCAAACACTCCATAATTCTCAGAATAGCAAAAATTGACTAAAATTTCATCCAATTTAGCTCAATATTGTGAAATTTATGATCAAAACAAATTTCTGCCCAATGTCACTTGAAAACCCCACTAAATGTGGGCTAACTCCAGTTAACGTGCTAAAAAGGAAAAAATCCCAAAATTGGTGGAACGTTCCCCAAATAGGGCGGAACCACTAATAGTTACAATAAATGATGGTAGTTTATTAGTCACATGACGTCCGTTTAACCCGCCGACAGAATGTGGGACCTAACGGTTTTGAAGCCTCCACATTTAATTCTTAAGAGTGGTCACATTTGTTAATAGTTAGTGTTAACCGTTGACATAACTCCCACTGGTGATAAGCCCTTGGTCCATACCTTATGGTCATGTTGCGTGGAGGCTGGCCCTTAGGGTCTGGCCCCCATTTACCTCCGCCCGAATCAAATTCAAACAATAAATATAAGTTTAAACCATAACATGTTAAGTACTTCCATGTAGCCCGGGTGGTCAGGCATGTAGGCTGACAGCCAGACCACTTGCGATCAAAACCTGTAGAGTAACAAAATTTTTTGCAATGCCAAAACCTCTTCAGCCTAGGGCCACGTGGCAACCTTCGAGTAGGCCACATGGCGCCTAATGATTGGCCACAATTCTCAAAAAGTCAATCCATGAACAAATAAGAGGATACCACTTGGAGGATTTTGATAAGTACACAGGGAATATTCCAAGGGAATATTCTTCGAACTATTCCAAATAATATTCTCATTTTAATTTTTCCAAAATTGAAAAGTCAACTTTGGTCAACTGATTTTTTTAAGGATACTGGAGACTTCAAACCTACATAACTTTCACATATGACGTCGGATTTGAGTCCCGTTTGTGGCACTAGAATCGCAGCAATGAGGCCTTTCCGGTATTTAAGGTTGCAACCAATTCTGAGTAGTTCCATTTTTGAGCATTTTTTTCAACTTGGACATGATCACCTGATCACACCTCCCAAATGGGAAGCTTTTGGACCCCAAAAGCTCTCTAAATTACAGAAATTGAAGATGAGGGGACTGATTCTCCACTCTTCCAACCTTGAACCACTGAAATCTTCCTGACTTCATCAAATTGAGTTTCTCATAAAAATATAAATTCTTCCTTGAATCTCTTGATCGACTGTTGTGAACCTTGACTGAGTCATGATGCAAATTTTTGAAATTTGCAGAACAACAACTAAAATTTTCAGAAATCATATTGTTCCTACAATGGTCTACTTTCAAAGGAAACTAGATATAAGATTCACCTTGCCAACTGTCCTCATGGCGAATTTTTGCCGAATGAGCCATGTACTTGTGTCGATTCTCGACCAAGTTTTCTCGCCATACCAATCTGCCATTCTGAAACCAGCAATGACCCATGCTAAACTTTGTGTCCTCTTTTCTTGCATGCTTAACCCTCTCTTGGATTTTTGCACCACCTTGCATCGACACTTTGTTCTCTGCATCGATCGATACCAAAGACACTTTCTGTAACATCTTGTCATCTTCTTCCAAAGATGACCTGCTTTCAGACTGAAACATATCATCATTTATATCAGCAATAACATGAAAAGGATAATGTACAAATTCTTTTTGCTTAATCATCAACAAAGTTAGATTTTGACTTGCATTGACAAGCCTTTTCAATTACCCTGCGTTGACTAAAGAAGATTCTAGCTTCTTCTGATGTGCCCTCACAATAAACTCCTTACCATCCTTGAACAATGGTACTTGTTCTCATGGTGATGGAAGATCGTTTTTCTGTCATATAAATATGGACTACCCAACACCACACCTGTAATGTCAAGCAGTACTACATCTAGTTCAACCAAGTCGACATAATGAGATGTTATGGGGAAGTGCAACATACACTTCCTTGAAACTTGTAAATTAACATCCTTGCAAATCCATCCAAGTGGATATGGCTTTGGATGTGGAATGGTTTCAAGTTTCAGCTTCTTGACGAAGTCTTCTAAGATGAGGTGTTGAGCCTCAAGATGGTGCTTAGTTTCATCTTACTTTACCTCATTTTCCTTTGTCCATTGTTATCTTAGACCCAATTGATCAATGAATTTAGTTAAAATTACTTTTAGAATGATTAACATGACTGACTTTCTAAGTTTTGTGATTTTTGTCATTGTAATGCATTTTGACCGGAACTAGCTGCAGAATGCAGACATTCCGTAGCTAACCGGAAATTCTGCAGCTGTCTTCACGTTTGGGTATGTTCCAGGTGGCCTCTCAAGAAAAACCGCATATGGGTATATTCCACGTCATGTCTACATTGTTCGTTGCTAACCATGAAGGAAGAAACGAATTCTGGATATGGTTTTGGTATGTGGGAACACATTTAAGAAGGCAGACTTCTAATAGGACTGTCTTAGTCCAGATGTCCTTTTCCTTTTTACGCAGCCACTTCAAGAGTCCTAATGTGATTTCGATAAGGAAGACAATGATCCTGGAATTGTTGCAAGTCTTGTTATGTACATTTGTTATATAAACACTTGGGAAACCGAGAGCTAGGCTAGATTTCGTTCTAGATTTTGCTTAGATTCTGTGCTACATTTCTGAAGACGCAGATTGCTCTGTTCAAGTTATTTCTCCTTTAATGAAGCAGACATTATTGTTTTGAAAGCGTTGATTTGATTTGGAGTTAGATTCCATCTGGTGGTAGAGGGCCCCTGCCTCCTGCACGGTTTTATTTGCATAATTTAGATAAGTATTCTAGTTGCCTTTACGTTTTTGCAGTTGAATTCGTAGTTGTTTTCATTAGCTACTATAGTTATACTCGTTCTAAAAACTCTTCCAAAAGAAGAAGCTCTTCCAAAATATTATGATCATGAATGGGAAATGGCTATAGTATTGTAGGATTTAATTGCAATCTCTTTTGTTCACCATCACAATTATACTTATGCTAAGTACTCTTCCAAAAGAAGAAACTCTTCCAAAAAATCCTTATAATGTCTTAAGCATGATTGTGATCTTGAACGTTTCAGTTGTGTGTTTTCACTAAGTACCATATCTGTTCTTGCTCTTAAAAAGCTCTTCCAAAATATCATAATGATGGGTAGGAGATAGCTATGATATCTTAGTTTTTCATTGCTTTCAGTCTTTATGTTTGCATTTGCACTGAATTGTACAGTTAGGATTGTTCTAAGAAACTCTTCCAAAATACCAATCATGATGGACAAACAGACTGTATAATTCCATAGAATAATGCATGATACCTTACTTAGGATACTCCGGAGTTTAATTGCACTTAACTCATGCTCAGTTATTTTGTTTTAAGTTTGATAATGACTTGTTAGTTCAGCACTGTTTTAGATTAGTGACATATCAAGTTCAGTTTTAGCTTAACTCATTGCATTTGCACTCCACATTCAGTTGTCATTCACTGCATATTAGATTACTTCAGTTGTTAAACTTAACAAAACATCCTTCATTATTTACAAACCTCTTCTTGTTCTAAAATCTATAATTGATTCATAACCATATGAACAGAAGACAATATCATTTTAAGGCCTGAAGTACTTCTACAACTTCCTTATCATCTCACAAACAAACATTTCCTCAAAAGACTATTTTAAAAATCTATAACCTTTTAGTGAAGTGTAGTGTTATCAAACTAAGTTGCATAATAGAGTTAGGAACTAGTCTTAAAGTAGAGATCTTATGATGGTATCAATGTTTTACTCCAAATATGCTTCAATAAATCTCTAATCATGGATAACATGTTGCATCATTATAAGTTAGTTGTTTAACTGTTTAGTTAGGAGAATTTGCATGCTTAGCTGACCATGTCTCAAGCTCTCTCTCAAAATACCTTTGATGAAAGAATTTGACAAGTTGAGTTTATGTTTTGAATCATTTGCTTAAAAGTCATTATCAAGCTTTGTCTTTGCTTAGTCATAGTTTGGATTTGATTCTGTTTCAATATTTGCAATTGCATTTGTCATTTGTCATCAACCAATTAGGCTTCACTCTGTTTTTAATCATTAGCTTCTTTCCATTAGCTTTCTAGTCATTTTCCTTGTGAACATAAAACTACGAAAAGACCAAAAACATCATAAATCATCACAAAAGACCAAAAACATCATAAAACACTACACACAACGCATTAAGAAACAAACACCTAGGTACATACGGTACACTTCACTTCAGCAGTTTACCAACCCTGGTTGACAATTAAATGAGCTCAATTTAGGAGACTAGATTGAGACCAAACATGAGGTTTGCTTGAGACCCACTGTCAAATAGTGTGTCTATCTTTGTGTGTTTGGCTATTATCCTCACATGAAATAGCTCTATCCTCCTCTCTTCATTTGGAGCTTCTATGTGACAGTTTAAAGTGCTAGAATTGGGATTTGTTTCCTTTACAATCTCTTTCCCCTTTATGTTCTTTAGTACCATGGCTATGCTTTTATTTTCATCACCTGATTCAGACCCTAAGTCTTGTTCAGTTGTTGCAACCGTTTTACCCTTTTCTTTGGCCTTATCTTTGGTTTTAAATTTTTTTGGCTTCAGCTCCAGATGAATTTTCCAGCAATGGTCTTCATCGTGGCTTGTTTTGGAACAATTTTTACAAAATAATTTCCCTTTTTCTTTCCTAGAGTTTGCATTTCTTTTTCTACCTTTGCCTTTAAATTCACTACCCTCATTCCCTTCAAAATATTTTTTACCTCTAGCCTCTAAATGCGTAGCTTGTACAAAAACTTCATCTAAACTAGTAGGATTGAACATAAGGATATTATATATAAGATAGTTGTGTAAACCACCTATATATTTCAGCAAATTCTCTTGGCTATGAAAATCAAGTCCAAGTAATAAAGCCCTTCGCCTAAACTCTTGAGTGTAATATTGAACACTTTTTCCCTCAAGTTGTCTAAAACTTTTCCAATTCATGATAGCCTTTTGTAAATGAGCTAATGGATAAAATTACTGCTTAATTGCGGAAATAAATTCAGCCCATGATAAAATGATCTTACCATGTTTTTTAATTTCATCCTTGGTCTTGGCTTCCCACCATACCAGTGTTGCTTCTTCCATTCTCAAAGAGGCTAACTGAATCTTGGTGTCGTCTTCATGAAGGTTTTGTATCCTCAAATAAACTTCCAACTGTCTTATCCAATTGTCAAGTTTCTCTGCATTGACCTCACCATTAAACATTGGCAACTAAAATTTAATATCAAGCTTTAAAAATGGACTTTTACCAGTGGTTTTAGACTTGTGAGATTGATTCACCAAAGTTGAGGATGACAATGTAGAGGAAGAGGATGAAGATAGGGATGGTGGATCACCATTTCCTCCGTGTCCTTTCTTTGACTTGTCATCACTTTTATTTACTCCTGAAGAACCCTCTCCTTCTTTCTGGTGTCTAGACCCTTCTCCAATAGGCCTATCATTACTTTCTTGGTAGAGTATCCTTACCATCTCTGTCATGTCTAGGAAAGCCTTTCGGAACACCCGTTCCTCTTCTTTGGGATAAATGTCTTCAGGAGCTTCTCCTTCTCTTGAATACATGCTTGAGGCTTCTTCAATGACTCTTGGAGGTGGATCTCTGGCCCTTCTTGGTTGTGGATTACTTTGTGCACTAACCAAGTGTCATTCACCTCTCTTGAGTTTAAGCCTAGTAAGCATCAAAACTTGCAAAAAATCAACTATATCTTTGCACAATAACAAATTCTGAGTAAAACTATAGATCCTAAGGCTCATATCCTTAGCTCTGATACCATCTGATCTGATAATGGAAGTATTTTTAATGCTATGCAAAGTATCCATTTCCATGTAATTAAATGTGCAAAGTATTCTCCATGTCTTGCAGGTTAAAAAAATTTTTTTTTGGTAATTGTTTATGAGTTTTTGTGTGAGGAAATGTTATTTAAATTCATTTTTTAATATATCAGTTCAAAAATACACAACAAGAAAATTCACCATAGCATAACACTGCAAACTAATGAGGCATTTCACCTCTCCTGGGCTACATCTGCCGGGTCCAAGGCTCCCAATGGGCATGTCCTTGCTCTATTAAGTTTCTCAAAATGGTTATCCAGTGAAAAATATTCCTAAACAGGAAAAAAAGGCTATGAATTTGACTTCAGAAGATAGAAATAAGCTAAAAATGGCTTTTGCTTCACCTCAAACTGTGAAGTACAACCCAATACAACTTCTTCTCCCTGATGGCCCTAGTGGCCCTTTCCTCTTTCCTGAAGCAAAAATGGCTGAAGAACACATCTGTTCACTCTAAAACCTATCCCAAACACTCTAGAATGCTCAGAATAGCCAAAATTGACTAACATTTCATCCAATTTGGCTCAATATTGTGAAAGTTATGATCAAACAAATTTCTGCCCAATGTCACTTGAAAACCCCACTAAATGTGGGCTAACTCTACTTAACGCACTAAAAAGGAGAAAATCCCAAAATTGGTGGAATGCGCCCCAAATATGGCAGAACCACTAATAGTTACAATAAATGCTAGTATTTTATTGGTCACATGACGTTTGTTTAACCCACCGACGAAATGTGGGACCTAACGGTTTTGAAGCCTCCGCATTTAATTCTTAAGAGTATTCATATTTGTTAACAGTTAGTGTTAACCGTTGACATAAATCTCGTCATTGATAAGCCCTTGGTCCATACCTTATGGTCATGTTGCATGGGGGCTGGCCCCAATTTTCCTCCGCCCGAATCAAATTCAAAAAATAAATATAAGTTTGAACCATAACATGTTAAGTACTTCCACGTAGCCCTGACAGTCAGGCCTGTAGGCTGCTAGCCAGACCACCCGCGATCAAAACCTTTAGAGTAACAAAAAAAAATTCAATGCCAAAACCTCTTCAGCCTGGTGCCACATGGCGGCCTCCAGGCAGGCCATGTGGTGCCCAATGATTGGCCACAATTCTCAAAAAGTCAATCCATGAACAAATAAGAGGATGCCACTTGGCAGATTCTAATAAGCTTGCAGGGAATATTCCAAGGGAATATTATTTGGAATATTCCAAAGAATATTATCATTTTAATTTTTCCAAAATTGAAATGTCAACTTTGGTCAACTGATTTTTTGAAGGATACTAGAGACTTCAAACCTGCATAACTTTCACATACGACGTCGGATTTGAGTCCCATTCTCAGTGCCAAAATCGTAGCAATGAGGCCTTTACGGTCGTTCAGGTTGCAACCAATTTTGAGTAGTTCCATTTTTGAGCATTTTTTTCAACTTGGACATGATCACCTGATCAAAGTGTATGTAGAGCATTTTTTCCAAATGATCCTCAAGCCTTCTTTTATAATCTTCTTGTTGGATAAACAATGACCCAAATTAAAATATTAATCAATGGCTAAGATTAAAACTTGACTTAATCCATGTTTCTAGAAGATTCACACTCTGAATTATTAGTACCATTTAATTATTTCATTTCCCTAAGTTTAAACTTATGGTCTTCATTAAAATAATTAATTATTTTAATAAGTCATGAACCGAGTGGAATTTCCACAAACTGTTTCTGGGTTCTTTGGAATGTTGTTTTCCAAGCCTCCCTGCAAATTTTGAGACTTGGAACACTTCTGGATGCTACAAATATCAACACTCCACCACCATAAGCTTTAATCATTTCATGAGCTTTCCATGTGTTGTTCATTTAAGTGTTGGTTGATATACATTTACTATCAAATTACCAATACCATATTCATTTTTTACTTCTTTCTTACTAGAGCCCAACTACTATCACCTATTTGTCACTTATAATGACTTCCAAAATTTTGAGTATAATTTTGCATTTGCATCTTCTCTTAATATATATTCGATTACCTAAGAATAAGCATGATATCTACACACTGTATTATATTAATCATCCTAAGACATCTGGATTTTTCACACAATATTATGTTCTCTTAGCTTTTTTGGCTATCTCTTGTGCCCTTTATAATGTAAAGTTGATTCAAAGAGATCAAAACTAAAATTTATGTTCACACTGTCTTATGTGCTTAGAAATTTCGTTGTCTCCTATGCCCTTTAAAATGTAAAGTTCATTAACGAGATCAAATATGAAATTTATATGTAAGTTTTTAAATACAATTTTTCTTGCAAATGCACAAATCAGGTGGTAGTACGGTTTTGTTGTAGTATTACAACAACTCCCCATTATCCAAGTAAAATAGATTAGAAAGGATAATAGGGACCCTTTAAAAATTTTAGGATTAATATTTATTTTTAGAAATAAAACCTAAAGATATGATTTTACTAGATTAAGTTTTAAATTTTCTTTAAAAATAATAAAATCACCTAAAGAACACTTAAAATATCCCACAAAGAAAAAAACATAAATGCGGGAAGAAAACTGCTGTGAAGTTGCGAATAGCGAATTTGCCAAAGTACGAATAACGAATTGACGATATGTGAATTGCCGAAACGCAAAGTAGTGAAACTCGTCACATAATAGATGTCGATATTTCATTCCGTCATCTGACATACCATGATATCACATCTCATCTAAAATCATCATGCTATCACAATTTCGCATTTCACAAATTATTTTGAAGCGCTACAACTTGCCAACTACCAAAATCGTCGATCAACAAATCCCAATGTCATGACATCTATCAAAATCACACGAACCCATACTTATCAATTTAATGTTAATTCAGGTGTTTTTTAATCTCGAGGCTTGCAATTGATTTGTAATTATTTCAAATTTAAATACCAAGGATTTCCCATTATGCATGAGTTAAGTTGGTAGAACATTTAATAGCGTTCAAAGTGATTTGAGATTATCCTATCTAGTTTTCTTTTCAATAGGGTAATTCCAAAAACAAAGGTATAAAAGGATGTCAAGGTTGATTAAAGCGTGAAGGAAATATACCACCCCACCATAGTTAGTCATACAACAAGAGGAGAATAATGAAATGGCTCCCCTAAGCGCAAATACTACATGCAACCCAGAGATTGGTTCTTCAATATGTGAAAGGATCTATCAGTTATTCGAGAACGAGAATTTGCAAGTAATTTTGGAAAGAAAAGTTGTGGTTGGCGATACTTTATCTAATGATTCAAAATCATGAATGGATACTGCTAATTCTCAGTTCTTCATAGAATTGTTGTTCATCCTAAGATTTTTCCATAAACTAATTTAGTGAAATGGGTGTTGGATAATGTAGATATCGGAGACAGGAAATTTGTTACTAGAATAAGAACTGCCATTTTCTCTCTCAGGCCATCAGATTTGAAGAATATGTATAAAATCCATAACCCCATAAGAGATATGACGCTCAATTTTTTCAAGAGTTCATGAAGGAGAATGACCATTATGTGCCTGTAATTAAAGAATGGAGAAATGGTCCTAACTGGAATAAGAGTGAAAATAAGGGTATGTATTCAGCCATCTCTCTTAAAAGCCCATTCTTTCAGATAACTACAATGAGGTGTCATCTCTTTGGATCTGTAAATATGAACAAGTTTAGAGAGAACTGGACACCCTTGATAGAAGCATCCTCTGACGGCTCTATTCTAGATTGGGCTAGTATTATTTCTGATAATTTGATAAGACTTATCAGAACCTAGAAAGTTGAAATGCCCCACCCAATGTAGTCCCTCCTTTTTATATGAGTTCTTATATCCTAGACGCGATCTATTTTTCCTTTTAATTTTCGTTATTAGGATGGAAATGGGCCAGAGAAGTTGAAACTCCCATCTATGTACAGTTATATTTCTTGTGGGAATCAAAATGTCACTCTCATATGTTCATAATATAAAATTACATAATGCTCCTGGCCTTTAAAGTCATTTTCGAAAGGAAAATCCCTTGAGTCACCCCTGAAGCCAATAAAAGTCTTAAGTTTGTAGGTAGGTGGTTTGGTGAGGAGAACTTTACATACAACTGTGTTTTTGGAATTTATGCCCGTCCTCATGTCCTACCCTTGTATATGCCAAAAAAATTGTTGGCCAAATAAATTGCTTATCAAACAGTTGATAATGGTTTGACAAAACCCCTGAAAGATGCCAAAATGATCGTTTGGCCAAATTTTCCTTTTTCTTGTGGTTCATATGCCCTATACAATTTCAAGCATGCTTGTCTTGAAATTGTTCGATTAAAACCTTTCAATTTTCCAGTGTTACCCAATATAAATTATGATTCATGTGGTATTTCTAAAGGGATAATGAATCAGGTCAAGATGCCAACATTTCCAAGCGAGGCTGATAGATTTGATGATATGTTCGAATCAATTCCCGAATTTTCAACAGTTCAGCAAAAGGCAGTTGAAAGGTTCATCTCAAAATATTTGTTAAGATTCAAAGTGTATCGAGAACAAATAAATGCCCATTTGCCATATTATTTTTTTCACAGAGCAACGTCAAAGGTAGAACAAGTTATAGTTTCAATGACTTCTCAGGTGCCAATACCAACTCAAGAAGCAGAAATCACAAATGTTCAACAAGATGATAAATTTACCCAAAATTGAGAATATTTTGAGAAAGCGCTATCTGAGACTAATAGTCCTGCCACCCACAATGTCATTTAATAAGAAACCATGCCTATTGTGGTTGCTACAAGTTCTGTAACTCATACAAATGAGCCAGGTGTGCAGCATGTTTCTGCGGATATAGAAAACTCCAAGCATCAGGAAGAAATCAGAGAAACCTCATTTACTGTAGAGGTTTCCAAAAATATTCTTAAGCAAAGCCAGATCCAAGGACACAATGATATAGAGGATAAAACAGAAGATACATCGGCCCAAGATATGGAAATCATCCTGTCTTTCCCAACTACTGAAATAGTCCTAAAAATTGAAGAAATACCTACATTGGACATATTTTATAGTCAAAAACACAAATCTTTCATGACCAGTTCCAAGAAGAAGCAGAATATGGAAGATTCTCTACAACTTGCTATAGATTCAATGCCAATGCAAGTCCTTTGGAAAGAAACTCAATTAGCTCCAGGGAAGGAACTTAACAAATTATCTCAATTTGCATGTGCTTACGCAAATGCAACCATTCATAAGGCAATAGAAGTTGAATCATTAATTATAGAAAAGGATCAAAAAATTGCTCAAATGGAGCAAGTTTTCTTTGATGAAAAGAAAAGGATCGAGAAGGAGCTACAGTCAAGAACTAATAATCTCCAACAAGGGTTTGAAGGTCTCAAACTCAAACTTAAAAACGAGATTAAAGAAAAGATCAAATAATTCATCAATTGCAGCAGAGGATTGAAAAGCTCCAGGAAAAGCCCATAATCAATGTAGTAAAGAAAGAAGCAATAGAGTTGGAAGCATTACTGGTAACACAACAGACATTTTTCTATCAAAATTATAATCAAATTCAAGAGAAATTTAAGACCAATGATCAATTATTCACTCGGATTTCTTATCTTTGAAATTATTATGAAGAGATTGATGATAAGGTGTCAAAATATATAGAATGGAAAGACATTGCACAGGGTAAAGCTGCTGATCTCCCTCGTCTTGAAGAATCAATTAAAGATATAATATTTGGAGATTGGGATATTAAAATGAAGAGCGTTGAATTAGCTATTATCAGAGCTAAGAATCTATATTCCAACATATCTGAGTATATAAAAGATTCTCTTCTGCAAGGCAACTTGATTCAAGAAGTAGAAAAAGAAACCATGCCAAATATCAGTTTCCTAAAGCAATCCTGGCAAGAGACATCAAAAAGAAAATATCTTGACATAAAAAATCTGACAAGGTTAAATATGGAGATATATTGGTACTTGTTGATTAAGCCTCATAAAAAATCGATAATTTTGAGGTGTCTCTCCAAAGCAGCAGCTCAGATTATTCCAGCACTAAACGATGTAGTATTCACGTGACATATGAGAATGCAGCTGATTCATCCCCCTCAGCTCAAACTTATGATGAAAGAATGCTAGCTCAAATACCAACTAGAGAGTGAATCTGGGAAACAGTCATGAGATTGTTACAACTTATGCATTTTATTTTCCTAGTTTTTAGTTTTATAGTTTAGAGTAATATTAGAGACTTCTTTAACAAGTCTTCTATTTTTTAATATTAATTAGTATTTAAACCCCTTTCATGAGTTTAGAAAAGGGTCCAGAATTTTGAGAAGAAACCTTTTGGACCTTACACTACTGTTTGAACAAAAGTTATATAATTGAAAGTCTAAGCCCTGAAGCTATATTTTCATATATAAAGCTATGGTGCAACTGGTACTATTTTCTATGTATTGGTTGTTTTATGTTTCTAAAATTTTGGAAAATTTATTTCTATCTATAAGTTTCATTTTGATAAGCATTGAAGTGATATATGTTCTTATTACTATTAATATAATATATTGAACGATATTTTGTTACATGTGAGACTTACACATATTTTATGTGATTAATGTCCTTCATCAACTAAATCAATTAAATTGATTTAGTTTCTTAAATTTTCTTATATTCATTAAGTATGCAATGATCGATATTATTTCATGCTTTTGAAATTCTACTCCATAATCATATAAATGAATCCAATCCTGGGAAGTAGTTAGATTTAGTTTTAATTTATGTTATAATTAGAATAACTCACCCTGCTAGTGTTTATTTTACTTCCTTTGTTTTATAAACTCTCTTTATATGGAAAATTGGTCCCTATATCCCTAGTCAGACCCACCATTTCAACGGAAAAGGAGTTGTTTTAAGCTTCTGACTGGGTGGAATCCCTAATGTTGAGGAAGTCACTTTCCAACCTTCAACATTTTTGGCACTAGAAGGAGGGCCATATGACTATGTATGGTGTAGAAAGATAAATCTCAATCAAAAAGCGAACGTAAGAGTCAATCCCCCTCCAAATATCCTACAACTTCTAGATCTCGTTAATTATCTCCATGTCATAAGTCTAGAGTTGTAGAGACATATCTTTCATCTCCTGAAACAATACCTCGTAGACCTTCTTCAGATTATATTACCGAATCTCCCAAAATTCAGTCTTTGATTGAGAATTTAGAACAAAAATCCATATCTCTAGAAAATCTTGTTAATCATGAAATTTCTGAAGAAATTGTTACATCCATATTTCCAGGTACTGGTGTATTAACCCGATCACAAAGTGAAAAATTTGGGAGAACTCCTTTTGAGTTTCATATTCATTCTCATCGTAAAAAAGCTACTACATTAACATCTCAATCAGGTATCATCGAGATCACATCATATTCATATCCATTTATCTCTACCTTCTCCTCACATCAACCCATATATTCTCATATACCCATTTCTACTCAAACAATTAGTGTTTCTATAAGTAGTATTAGTCCAGTAGTAATTTCTCCATCCACATATTCTTCTGGACCTACTATCTCATCTTCACAAACAACAGGTCAAGTAATGGCCAGCTTACCATGGGTCAATCCTAGTGTTGTTCAAATGGTAAATTTACATCCTCTCCCGAATCATCTAGAAAAATGGTTACAAATTATAATCCTGATGACGGTCTTCCCACTGAATAAAATTTCAATAATTTTATGTTAGCCATGAATCTCAACAGCGTTGAACATGAAGATGTTGTAGTTATATTTTTTCCATATACTTTTGGAGGGTCAGCAGTATCCTGGTATTTTTCCCTCCCTTCAAGCTCAATAGGAGATTGGAATACTTTTCAAGAACAATTTCTTGCCAAATTTTGTGATGATAGGACAATTGCGTCATTGATTAATGATATTTCTAATTTAGAAGCTAATAGAGGAGAAAAGATCAAATACTTCTGTTAGTATGAATCCTTTGTCGAAGTGTACGAAAAAGGACCACTTTAGCTACGCATAACTAATAGCCCTAACAACAAAAGTGGCTGCCAATATCTTCAGATCTGCAGTTAGTTGATCAAGAAAAGAGCTGCAAAAAGCCAGATCTATGCATGGAAAGACATTAAGCAGTAAAAACAAGGGTTTGCTCCATATACCAATAGACAAGACAAGAACGATTTTTGAAAGAATTTTTGTATTAATTGGGCACCTGGGAGGAAAACAAGAAGGCGTATCCAATTCTCCTCAGTGGGATGGGTTCTTGGAAGTCCTCAACACTTCAGATCTAGAATCTCTCTCTCTTGTTGGTGTAGAAAACCCATGCAAAGAATAGAGCTCAAAGGGAGCTCACACAACAAATAATGGAAAAATGTGACCAAGTGTATAGATCCAGAGTGATCTAATAGGCAACAAAAGGTGAAGAATGGTAGGAAAAACCCTCCTATTTATAACAAAATATTGGGTCATTCTAGATCTTGGTGCATGATTAAAATAATGTTAACCAAATCTAGATCCACCTTTTTATGGAATATTTTATTATATTTGTTGGAGGGAAAAGGTATTTGACTTGGGTCAAATCCCTTGATTTGTCAAAAATAAATAAATAAATGATTTATTTATCTTTTAAGGAAGTGGTTAGAAGATAATCAAATAAATAATGATTTATTTAATTATTTGTGGGTGATTTGGTCATATTTAACAAAGAATATTATCTAAATAAGATTTAAATAATTATTCCTAGAAAATAATAAGATAAATAAAGGTTTATCTAATTAATTTATTTGTTTTTGGGTTAAACATGACTGGGAATAATAATTAAATTATGGTTTAATTAATTATTCCATGAGGAAAATTAAACAAAATGGGTTTGTTTAATATTTCCTTTTGGGGTTTCCTGTTTTGACCATAAACAACCTAATAAATGTGGTTTATTAAGTTATTTTATATAGTGAGAGCAATTTTACTTAGGGTAAAATTGGTCTTACATGGTGTACTTGGGTCCATCTAATGATAATAGGTTAGATGACCAAAAAATGGTGTAACGGATTGCCCCCCAGCGTGCGAGTGTTAGGAGAAAATCGTATGACCGAAGTACGTTGTAAGAACTCAATCACCAGACATCAAGAGGGAAGTCAGAGAGAGAAATGTAAGGTAGACGAGTGTGCTGAAGAACTAGACCCTGAGGAGATGAGACTCGCAAGTGCAACAAGTCTCTTTTTATGATAGGGTACCTGTGCTAAAGGCGGCGGGGGAGGCATACCTATGCCCGCCGAGACAAAGTACAAAAGAATAGTGTGTCCAGTAAACAAGGGACCGAACTATAAAGTACAACCGGCATAAACATGAGCCAGATAATAATATAATGAGGAATCCCACATACATGCGGTGCCTGGGATAACAGCCAGGACTTATACAATAATATTTGAGTACATGAGATACAAATACAACCCAAATGCCCCCTATAAGCGGGGAAGGGCTCACAAAATCTAACTGATACATGCAAATCAAAGAGGCGCTACAAGCGGCTAAGGCCGACATCATCAAATATATGGAGCTGCATCGAAGGTTGCAATGAAGAGGTCATCCGAGCATGTGGGGGGATACCTGCAGGGCCACCCCCTCATGAGGGCTGAGACATCTCACACACACCCGGGAGTCACCAATAGCTGTTGCTGCATCACTAAACCATCAAGCATACGGATCTCGATCATGCTAAAAGGAGCTGGAGTGGAGAAAAAATCAAGTCAAAGGGTAATGAGAGATCCCTTTGCCTGATCTGAGGCACCGAACAAGAGTGGAAGCTGGAACCAAGGTACATCGCCCTCTAGACCTGGCTTCTGGAATGAATGAGCTGATGTTGACAGAAGGAGGTCCGCCATAGGTGAGGCACTGAGAGATCCTCAACTAAGGCACGAGAGAAAATAGTAGAGCGACGGACAGACTGACACTAATGATGATGGTGAAATGGAAGGGACTGAGTGGCGAATGGACGACTTCCCTTGTTAGAGCATAAAGGGCATGAATGGCATGGCAGCGACTGACGCAATATCATAAGGGATAGGGGACAGTGTGACTGAAGGAAATAATGTGCGACACAAGAGAGAGACCAAGCAATGAAGGATGGAGGGCTATAGCGGGGTACAAAAGGGCGCGAGATAGACTCCATGAATGCGATGATGACTCAACTTGGATGCTCTAAACAAGGGCGACTCGATGGTTCTGCCACACAGTAAAGGCCCAATGGGGGACCAGGAAAAACATGAGTACAAGGTGGGAACTCATGACGAAAATCGACACGAACATGGACAATTATGGAGGCGAAGTGGTGCCTCCAGTACAAGTGTTGTAAGTGAGGAAATTCGATTTAAAGGGCAGGTGAAGTGACCCTCCTTGGACAAAATGGGTTCGGGTGAAGTAGCAAATCACAAAAACGAAAAAAGATGCTGGCTATCGAAAAGAAAAGAAAACATGAATTTCAGAAGGGAAATGCTAAGGGTAATATTTCTTGAGATAGAGTGCATTGCAAGGATTAGGAAGGGGATTGCCTTCGAAATCCTCTAAGAGGTATGCCCCCTTACCGAGATCCTTACTGATGATGTAAGGGCCTAGCCATAATGAGTCAAACTTCCCATGACTAAGGACGTCATGAGCCTGGTCATATACTAGAACAAGGTCGCCTTCGTGAAAAGTGCGAGGCTGGACTTTTCGGTCATACTGAGCTTTGGTGCGTTTCTTGGCCGCTTCCATGGTTTGCAAAGGAAACCCAACACGCGGTCTTCGAACGTGCTCAAGCATGATAAGTTGTTGTTCTAGGAGTTGAATTTATTGAATTAATGAGATAGGTTCAGTTCGGGGAAGGAATTCACACTCACTCGGTAAAATGCCTCCTCTCCAAGAGCCGAAGGTGGAAAGGGTGGGGAGCACAGGTGGCGGTTTAACGAAGTTCGATAGGCCTGAAAGCCGGGGCAAGAGCATGAAGATGCCGATTGGTTAAAATAGCCTTTATTCACTGACTCTTTGATTCATAGTCTTGAGATTTTGTTGGCTTGCTTCAACCTTCATTACCTTGGGGTTATCGGAGGAATATTGGTGCTTAAAGCAGGTGAGGGATGGCTCACTGTATCTCATCTTCAAAATGTCTGCCATGGTCAGAGACCAGTTGTTTCGGAACTCTGAATCGAGCGATAATGTGGTTAAAGAAAAAGAGGGCCGCGGTAGCTGCCATGTTGTTAAATGTAGGCATGGCCTCGGCCCATTTTGTGAAATAGTCGACCGCCACGATGATATATTTGTGGTTACCAGTGGATGGCGGGCGACACTCCATAAAGTCGATGGCCCATTTACAGAAGGGACCAGTGGAGATGACCGGATGGAGGGGAGCTGGGGGAGCTCGCGCCTTAGGGGCGAAATGTTGGCAATTGGGACAGTGTTTGACTGCCTCAATGCAATCACTGAAGAGGGACGACCAAAAATACCCAGCGCACATGACTTTTTGGGCAGTAGCAAGACCGGAGAGGTGGCCACCGCAAGCGCTGCTATGGCAGGCATTAAGGACCAGTTCAACTTCAGCGTGTGTGAGATAACGATGAAGGACAATATCGATCCCACGACGATAGAGGTCGTCACCGATAAGGAGGTATCAGGGAGCCTGGTGTCGGATACGTCGGCAAGCCTCACGATCAAGGTGGAGGGCGAACTTTTGGGTTGGCAAGTAAGTAAGAATATCGCCATACCACGGGTCATCGGAAGTAATGGAAAATAAGTGTTCATCAGGAAAATCATCATTAACTGGGGGGTCTTGCGCTCCGGTAGGTAATTCAGAAATGAGCTCGAAGAGGGCTAAGCCTTTCTTACTCTTTGGTGTGACAAATTCGAGGTCGAATTCCTGAAGAATAACGACCCAACGGGCGTACTTCCCAGTGAGGATACGACGACTCAAGAGGAAAGCCATGGGGTTGGAATTAGTCACAACCTTGGTGGAGCGCATGAGGATATAATGACGTAGTTTTTGGACTGAGAACACAACAGCCAGCGCTAATTTTTCTTCATATGAGTAGGAAACAGGAGGCCCTACAAGGTTCTTACTGACGTAGTAAATCAAATGCTCGATACCATTTTCATTTTCCTGGATAAGGACTCCAGCGACCGAATAGGTGGAAGCGGAGATATACAGGATGAAGTCTCGATCAAAGTCGGGAGGGCGGATCAAGGGAGTGGATGTGAGAGCCCTTTTGAGGGAATCGAAAGACTCATGAGCATAGGTATCCCAGACAAATGGGATATTAGATCGTAGGAGTCTAAGGAACCCATGTGCGGTGGTGGCATAGTCAGGGACGAACCGACGAAGAAAATTAGCTTTGCCTTGGAGACTTTGGAGCTGGCGTAGGGTACGCAGAAAAAGAAGTTCAAGAATGGCTTGAACTTTCAAAGGGTCAAGAGTGATACCATCCTTAGACACTATGAAGCCTAAGAGACGGCCGGCGGGAACGCAAAAGACACATTTCAATGGGTTAAGGCGGATATTATACTTGCGACATCGGAGAAAAATGGTACGCAGATCGTGTAGGTGCTGCGCCCGATGCTTAGAACATGCAGTGAGGTCGTCTAAATAAGAAAGGATAATATGAGCTAAGTCATGGAAACAATAAGACATGGCCCATTGAAAATTGGCACCGGCGTTATTAAGGCCGAAAGGCATGACCCGGTAAGCAAAAGTTCCCCACAGACTAATGAACGCGGTTTTTAGTTGATCAGCAGAACAGATAACAATTTGGTTGTATCTAGAGAAACCATCCATAAAGGATAGAACCTCATGCCCCGCACACTCGTTAATGATTTGGTCAATGAATGGTGTGGGGAAGTTGTCTTTGGGACAAGCTTTTTTCAAGTCGCGAAAGTCCGTGCAGACACGGATGGTGCCTTGTTTCTTGAGAACGGGAACTGGGTTGGATACCTAAGTGGTGTATTCAATGGGGAAAATGAAACCAGCCTGCTTGAGATTATCGATTTCGGCTTTGATAGCGTCATGTCTGGAAGGATGAATGGGTCTCAACTTTTGACGGACCGGTTTGGCATCAGGCCATGTGTCGATATGGTGTTCGACGATGTCGGGATCGAGTCCGGGCATTTCAGAATAGGACCAGGTGAAAATATCGCGAAATTCTTTGAAAATCTTGGTGTAAGCTTCAATTTCTTCCGGGGTGCATTGGGCGCCCAAGGTGACAGATTCTTCGATTCCTGGTTTGACTGAAATGCCAATTTTAATGGTAGGAGAGATATTGGCCATGTTTCCTTCTTTGAAATCATCAGGTGCAGGGATGGGATTTTTGAACCAATCGACTGCATTGGGAATGAAGTCTTTGGTTTCCACAGCATATTGGTCATGGGACTGCTGTGGGAGGAAGTATGCGCGATGGTGCATATCATCCCACGGAAAGTCGGGGTTGGTCATGGCTTCCATAATGTCTTCATTGGACTGGAAGATGGGAAGACTAGAGGAAGAAGGATCACCAGATGAGGTAGTGATGTGTGACGGGTCATCTTGTGGAGAAGGGCTCAGATGCACAACGTCAACAGATCTAAGGTCGACTGAGGGGGAACCGAGAGTGTCTGTAGGTCGAAGGTTAGGTGAACTATATCTCAAGGAGGATGATAGGTACAAAATGGTGGTTGAAGGCTCCGTTGGTTCGATAGTGGGAGGAGGAATGTGAATGGGAGTTGGAATATCCTCTGGTCCTATCGAAGTAGAACTCGCAGACAAGTGAGAAGGTATCTTGTCATGTGTAGCCTTGAATTGGTGGTACGTGTCCAAGGAGGAATGATACTCATCAAGGCGGGGACAGAGGTGGGTGTAATGGCCATGGAAATCGCACAAAGCACAAGGGTGATTTGTGTGCAAGGTTTTGAGTTTCGGGATAGAATTCGGGATAGTGACGTAGACTTCGGGGATATCAGAGTTGGGAAACGTCTCGTTGACCAGGATCTTGAGGTGTGGCAATTCAGGACACATATGGGTGGCGTGACCGACAATATCGCACAAAGCGCACTGGATAGCGGGCTTTAGCGATCGCAGAGGGGTAGGGGTTGTCGAGGTGTCTTGGTCCTAATTGGTTGCCCCCTTACGAGCTTTGCCTTTCTTTCCCGGGGCTAGCACCACAGGGGCAAGGTCCTGGGGAGGTGTGGGGGGCCCAGAGGAAGCGAGGGGGACCGGTTGAACCGATGTCAAAGCAAGGTAGGGTTTGGGGTGACCGGGTGGGGTAGCGGCTGGAGGGTCAATGTACCAGACGGGTATGCCCAAGGTTAGGTTAGGGAGAGAGAGGGTGGCCATGACTGGTACCGTGTACACTCCTGGTGGGGGAGCTAGGAACGGTATCTGACCAGAGGGGTAATAGCCAGGTGGGACGGCTCCTAAATGGCTAAGGCTTGGAGGAACCATGCCAGGAGGATAAAGAGGCTCATGACTATCAACTGCAGGTGAAGGGCTAGGAGCAGGTTGCAGAGGGCAAGGTTGCTGACTAGCCGAAGCGAGTTGCTTGAGAGCAGCCCGAGACGATTGCATCATGCAAACATTCGATGAGCTGGGGTCAGAGATAGGAGGAGGAGGAAGACCAGGGAAGGTTCCGAGCAAAGAGGAGTCTTTGTAAATGTCAGGAGAGACACTGGTCAAGGAATCGATGGTTTTCTTGTTGGCTACAGAAGAGATGGTCATCTCAGGTGAGGTCTGAGATTTTGGCTCATGATATGTCAACTGGTCAATGGTGACTATCTTTCCATTATGAGGGAAAGACATCTTGCGGAAAACCGCAGATGGGACAGCAGACATAACATAGGTGTAGCTTCACCCCAATAGAATGTTGTAGTCTAGCAGGGCGTCGATGACTTCGACGTCAACGCAAACAGTCTTACCGGCAAGGGTGATAGGACAATTACGGAAGAGGCCAATGGGCTGGGAAGCGTGGCCGTCCCACGCTCGAAGGGTGATCATGGAAGGGGCCAGCTCAGGAGATCCTATTTTCTTCCAAACTGAAGCGGACATCACACAGGTGGATGCCCCCTCATCAATTATACACCGAGAAACGTTGGCGTTCTGGATTTTGACTGGGATTTGGAAGGCGATGGAAGCAGGAAGAGGAGGATGCTCTGATTGATGGGCATCGAAAACAATCATTTGGTCATCAGCAGGATCTACAGTGCTCATGGCAGATAGTAGAGCCTTCTTTTGGGAAGGGCACGACTGGAGGAGTTCCAGTGTGATGGCGACAGATTTCGCCAAATCGTCTACTATGCTGTACGAATTGTACGAATGAGCGACTCGACCAAAAGCAGCAACTGACGTAATGATCATAAGTCTTGGTGAGCCTCAACTTTGGGTTGAGGACATGTAAGGGCCCCTTTGGATGTCGAAGAGCTCCCCAGAGCACGAAGAAAAGGGCTCGGGGCGGAGACTAAGCGGAAGGCAGGAATGTGAAAGCAGACCAAGTTTCGAAGATAGTCTTGGCCCGACGGTTGGGGATGGGTCAGATTTCATCATGATGATCTGGTAATCGGAGGAACCAGAAATGGAAGGTGGAGTGGAGACCCACCCATCAGGTGGTTGGGTAGCCACGAATCGTTGCTGAGGGAAAGGAGCAGTAAACACAGCTGGTTGAGTAGTGGCCACATTAGGGGGAACATGAGGGGAGGCATGTTGTCCTCGCAATGTGGCTTGAGACTCCCACATCTGCCGCATCTGTGGTAAAAGGGGACAATCATGGGTGTAATTACCATAAACACCGCAACACGAACAAGGCTTGTTGGTACGAAGAGGCCTGTCCGGCTTGGGCTGAGTGCCCTGTTGTTGGTTAGCAGTGTTAGGGTCAAAACCTTGAGGGTGGGGTCCACGAGTACTAGGGGCAGATTGATTTGGATTGCCTCTCCGCCTTCTTTGAGAAGAAGGGGGATTAGTCGCACCCTGCTGTGCAAATACTTGCTCTGAAGGGGGCTATAGGTGTTGTTGCTGGGGTTGAGGAGGCAAGGGAGGTGGAAGTGCATATGCTGGAGGAGCTGGTACACCAGGCTACGGATAAGGGTAATGGTGATTTTGGGCAACATTGAGGTAAGCAGGAGGTTGGGCAAAAGGAGGAGGCATGTCGTATCCTGGATACATGCTACCGGGAGGGGGGAAGGTGCTAGAGGTGTTGGCCCCTCCATGAGGGAGACCATAGCCCATAGGAGGTTGAGCATACGGATGGGAAAGGGCTCCAACGATGCCGTCGGCAGGATGAGATGCCCCCGGGGCATTAGCACCACCGGGCCTGGGGAGGTCAAGAAGGACGGTATAAACATAACCAGACTGAGCGTAGATCAGGTCATATTTCAGGGCTATTTGGAGGGCGACTTCTTCGGTTTGAGGGAAATGGGAGGCGACATCTTTGCCAATGGGAGCTAAGAGAGAGCGAAGGAACCAGTCCATATAGATCTGATCTTCGAAGGGGGGAGCTCGACATAAGCTGCGTCTTCGTCGCCATTCCTGAACATGGGGAGAAAGGCGGGTCGAAGATGTTTGCTTGAAGGAAGTCAAGAGCTCCGTACCAGTATCGTATCGGAGAGGGAGCTGGAAGTAAGATAAAAAGGCTTGGGGAATGGTCACAAAGGTGGTATGGGAAGAGGTGGCTTGGTCTACATACCATTTAGAAGCTTCATCGATAAGCGTGTGTTGGAACAAACGAAGACGGATGGAGTCATCGGTAATGGAATTGGAGGAACACCACATGTGGAAAGATCGGACATGATTGGTTGGATCTTCTCCAGCAAGGCCCTCGAACTTAGGGATGTTGGAGGGGAGCTTGGTTGGCATAGCAGGCCAACCAACATCGTGGCAGATAGGGTCATTGATCAACTGATTGAAATCGGAGAGGCTGAGGCCTGTGATGTACGGTAGCAAGGGTATGGCCGAGGTAGTTCCTGTGGCGGTTCCGCTAGTAGTGGTTCCGGCATTAGGGCCGGGAGCACCGCTAGCGTTAGGCCCTGGACTAGACATAGTGAAGGTGACAGGGGGAGAACCAGGAGGAGAAGGATAACCCAATGAATCATAAGAGGAGTCGGAGTGCGGACTCAGAGGAGGACTGGCTCGACGACGGCGGGATGGAGCAGGTCGATCGACCGAAAACTGAGGGTGAAGGCCAAGAAGTCTCCGAGAAGTGCGCCTTGGGGGCGTAATGATGACAACACAAACACGGCACAAGGGGAAGAAGAATGACCACAAGGGCAAGGAGGTGAAGAATTAAGTGATTACAATGTCGAAACAAGGGCAGATAGGTGCAGTGTCAATTGATTTTAAATTGTTTGCCTAGCGGTGTAAACCAGGCTCTTCTTCACTTAGGGTGAGTGTGTGGCATGCATTAATTTTAATTTTTAAACCCTTTCCATTTTGAGAGCAAGAAAAAAGTGTGTTGCGTAACTGAAAATAAATCTGCAGAGAACAGTATATAATGCTGAAATAACAGAAAAATAACAGCTACTATTGCATCAATTCAACCCAAGAAGGCGGGTCGCTCAAAACTAATCTAAAAAAGAGCAAAAATCTAGTCAAAACACACTTAAAAAGAGGCCAATAGATCTAGGGTCAAAAGGGAAATGGATCTAAAGGATAAAGCTGCTAAAAAGAGGTGCAGATCACAGCCAAGAGACAGAGGCAAGGTGGCTGGAAAAAAGAGGAAATCAGCAAAAAGCGGAAAGGATAGGGAGGAGGTCCTAAAGGGAGGTCCAAACAAAACGACAAGAGGTGATGTGAAAGGAAGAAAGGCTGATTTAAAGGGATCTGAGGAGGAGGTATCAGATCTGAAAAAGGGAAGGCTGAAACTCAAAAAACAAACGGCTGAAACAGCTAAAAACTCTTCCACAAAAAGTGGAGGGTACTGAAGCCCTAGGGGGCTATGTTCCCACTTAGATGAGTACAACAGATTAGAACTAGGTCAAAGTGGGCTGGGACAGAGGCTGGAAAACCCTGACAGAAGCTTCAACAAAACCCAGAAAAATTGCAGAAAAACCACTGAAAATTTGGCAGGTCGCAGGTTCTGACCTGTTTCAGTGCAGGTCGCAGAAAAGAGGCTGAAAAGTGCGACCTGGAGGTCCAAGTCGCAGTTTTTGGGCTGAAAAGTGCGACCTCACGTTCCAGTTGTCTCGGCGGCAAATTTTCGGAAAATTTGTCGTCTCAGTTGCGGCTGATGTCGCTTACCTGCGCAATAGGGCCAGAAACACACGGAAGTTAGAAATTTTAATGTTTTAGGGTTTTATAGGAGAAAAACAACATGAAAATAGGAAAAACAAAAAGCTGAAAAGAAACCCTAGGGTCTGAAGTAGCTGGATATGCAGGAATATGAAAAACGACAGCGGTCGTAATTTAAAACCCGTGTGGAGTCGCCATTTGTTAGTATGAATCCTTTGTCGAAGTGTATGAAAAAGGACCACTTTAGCTACGCATAACTAATATCCCTAACAACAAATGTGGCTGCCAATATCTTTAGATCTGCAGTTAGTTGATCAAGAAAAGAGCTGAAAAAAACCAGATCGATGCATAGAAAGACATTAAGCAGTAAAAAGAAGGGTTTGCTCCATATACCAATAGACAAGACAAGAACAATTTTTGAAAGAATTTTTGTATTAAGGGCACCTGGGAGGAAAACAAGAAGGTGTATCCAATTCTCCTCAGTGGGATGGGTTCTTGGAAGTCCTCAGCACTTCAGATCTAGAATTTCTCTCTCTTGTTGGTGTAGAAAACCCATGCAAAGAATAGAACTCAAAGGGAGCTCACACAACAAATAATGGAAAAATGTGACCAAGTGTATAGATCCAGAGTGATCTAATAGGCAACAAAAGGTGAAGAATGGTAGGAAAAACCCTCCTATTTATAACAAAATATTGGGTCATTCTAGATCTTAGTGCATGATTAAAATAATGTTAACCAAATCTAGATCCACCTTTTATGGAATATTTTATTATATTTGTTGGAGGGAAAAAGTATTTGACTTGGGTCAAATCCCTTTATTTGTTAATAATAAATAAATAAATGTTTTATTTATCTTTTTAAGGAAGTGGTTGAAGGATAATTAAATAAATAATGATTTATTTAATTATTTGTGGGTGATTTGGTCATATTTAACAAGGAATATTATCTAAATAAGATTTAAATAATTATTCCTAGAGAATAATAAGATAAATAAAGGTTTATCTAATTAATTTCTTTGTTTTGGGTTAAACATGACTAGGAATAATAATTAAATTATGGTTTAATTAATTATTCCATGAGGAAAATCAAACAAATATAGGTTTGTTTAATATTTCCTTTTGAGGTTTCCTGTTTAAACCATAAACAACCTAATAAATGTGGTTTATTAAGTTATTTTACATAGTGAAAGAAATTTTACTTAGGGTAAAATTGGTCTTACATGGTGTACTTGGGTCCATCTAATGATAATAGGTTAGATGACCAAAAAATGGTGTAACAACTTCAACTCTAGATTTAACAAGTTATTGAACAAAATTCCAACTGCCTCTAAGCCTGGATTAGATGTACAAATAGAGTGGTAAATATCCTTTCCTTCTAATATAGCAATTATTTTAGATAAAGCTAATAAATTCACCCTTGTAGAAAACATGAAAGAAGCCTTATCGGCTAAAAGAAGAATTGTTGCTTTAGAAAAGAAAAGAGAGCTTGAAGATAAAAGATCTAAAAAGGTAACATTAAAGATGAGCTAAAGAAGAAAACTCCTAAAGATCCTTTTGATCTTGAGGGATTACAAAAATTTCTCAAAACCATGTCCAACGAAATGATCGAAATCAAAAAACAGGTTGTTGAAACCTCTACTAGGAAATTCTTTAGATCATTTAGAAAAACTCAATCGTCTGTCTCTCAGACTCACAATATTATTTCTAATGTTGAATCTGACCAAGAAGAAGAAGAGGAAGAAACCACAACTTTTGTCGATGAATCCAAATATGAAGAAGTAGTTGAATTACATGGATTATGGGATTTCATTTTACCTTCCTCTGATGATGAAATGGAAGCTGAAGCCATGCTTGTTAGCAGAAGAAGTAAAAAAATTGTAGAACCAATGCAATGAACACAGAAATATAAAATCCCAACTTCTATTTCTAAAGAAAAACCTGTCAATAAAAAACCTCCAGTCAAATCATCTCAGCAAGTCACCATTGATTCCTAGCCAATCAAATATACACCCAATCCTCAATATAAAACTTTAGTAGTATCTGATGCTATTGAATATAATATAATCGGGGATATGAAGAAGATTAAAGCCAATATTTTTCTTTATGAAGTTATCAAATTAAAGCAACGATAGAAAATTTTATTGAAAGAGTTGAATGCAATCACAACATCTCTTCTTCCTTCAACTATTATAGCTAAAGCTGCTAATGGAATAGGGAAACCTCAGATTGAAAATTCAAAAAAAATTAATGCTTTAGATGCTATTTTGATTGGTGATGGATCCAATTCTCATACTCCTCCTTTTCTCTTAACCTATGAATTCTACAATAGAAATTTTCATACCTATTTGATTTATTATGGGGCTTCGTCCAATATAATTCCATATTCAATTTCTGAAAAATTAAATATCGCACCCCAAAAGTCATCAGTTAGTATAGTTTAGTTGGATAGAAAAAAGGTTAAGGTCTTCGGAGAAATCAACTCGCTAAGTATTATATAGCCATAAAACTCAAAATTTTCTCAGATTATCGATATATTGATTGCAGACATCCCTGAATTTTACGGTTTATTTCTTAGCCAAGACTGGTATGAAAAGTTAAATGGATATTTTGCAACAGACTGGTCTCACATGTGGCCTCCATATAATGGAAAGCCAAATCAAATTAGAGTCGATCATGAAAAATATATGAAGTACTTAGTTACAAACCTTGGGGAAGAAAATGAGCCTATAGCATTTAACAACAACATTTTGGGAAATTACTCTGCAGATTCATTCTTAGGGAATTTTAATGCACAAAGATCACCTTCTCCATTCAATTATGTTAACTCACAAGTAGAAAATATTTCTCAAACTGATTCGATTAGATGCTTCAATTTTGAAGAAGAAACTATAGTCCAATATTTGTTTTGGAAACTTTATTTTGATGGATCAAGAACCAGTGATGGTGCACGAGTAGGATGCGTACTTATTAGACTAAAAAGTGAGAAAACCATGCTAGCATGTAGGTTAGAATTTGAATGAACTAACAATATTGTTGAATATGAGGCATTGGTTCAAGGTCTCTGAAAAGAAATTAGTCTTGATATAAAATATATTCAGGGGTTTGAAGATTCAAAGATTGTTGTAAGACAAGTATGAGATATTATTCACTATCTCTAAATTCACTTGAAACGTTACCAATCCTTGGTTCAAAACCTCACATCTCATTTTATAGCATTCAATATCTCTCATATTCCTAGATCACAGAATGCCAACGCTAACCTTTTAGCTAATGTTGCCTCCAAGGTTATTCCACCAAAGGATTTTAGTCCTGACAGATTCTCTATTGAATTAATTTTCTGACCATCTATACCAGATAGTGTTACTAGTTGGCGAGTTTTTAATGATGATAGTGATATTTTAAGTTTTCTTACTTTTGATAAATCATATGATGATCAAATTGTGGACAAAGACGAACATGATAATCAAATCAAGCAATAAAACTAATAAAAATATTTTGCCAAAATCTGTGGTAAATCTTGAAGATTTATATTATTTGAAATACAGATTCAAGAAAATCAACAAGTGTAAAATACAGAGTTCTACTCTAAGGTTTGAATGAGTTAACTTAGGATCTACTAATTTACATCAAGATATAAATCTAGGGCTTAGCCTTTCATCTGAAGAAAGAAATACATTCATTTCATTATTGAAGAGATTTACAGATTTTTTTTCATGGAATTACCAAGATCTTAAAACATATTACCCATAAATAATTCAACATACTATTCCTATGGGACCTGATATTAAGCCTATTCAGCAAAAGCTCAGGAAAATTCATCCAAACTTGGAAACTCAAATAAAAAATGAATTAAACAAACTATTGAAAGCCAAGATCATTTTTCTTGTTAGACATTAAAAATGGGTTTCTAATTTAGTACCTATTAGAAAAATGAGTGGAGATATTCAAATTTGTATTGACTTCAGAAATTTGAACAAAGCATGTCAAAAGGATAATTTTCCTTTACCATCAATGGAACAAGTTTTTCGATCAGTAGCATGTTCTGACTTAATGTCTTTTCTAGATGGATTTTCAAGGTATAACAAAATTTTGGTTCATTCAGAAGATCGTTTGAAAACTAAAATTTGAACCAAATGGGGAACTTATGAATATCAAAAGATTCCCTTCGGATTAATGAATGCAGGAGCCACATTTCAGAGAGCCATGGATATTTCATTTAAAGGATTGATAAATAAAACAGTGGTAGTATATCATGATGATATAACCATATATTCAAAAGAGAGAAACAATCACTTGCATGAATTAAATTATATCCTTGAAAGATGCAGAAGATTTGGGATCTATCTTAACCCAAAGAATTCAATCTTTTCTTTAAGCGAAGGTAAACTTCTAGGTTTTATTTTCTCAAAGAAAGGAATTTGTATTGATCCACATAGGATTAAAACAATTTCAGAAATTTCACTACCACATAACAAGAAGTCAATGCAATCCTTCTTAGGATAGATAGACTTTGCCAAATGATTCATTCCAGATTTTTCACATATATTTCTTCCACTACAAAAGATGATCAAGAAAGATACATTGTTTAAATGGGGAGAAGAAGAAAAGGAAGCATTCCAAATCATCAAAAAAGTAATTGTTGATGCTCCTTCTCTTTCAACTCCCAATTTTTCCCCCTATCTATCATATGCAGCGGTATTAACTAAACTAGATGATAAAAAAATTGAAACCCAAATTTCTTTTTTCAGTTCTAATTTTGAAGTAGTTGAATTGAACTACTCAGGAGCTGAAAAACAGGCATTTGCAGTTTATAAAGCGGTCAAGTATTTTAGAACTTTTCTTTTAAAATCTCATTTCAAAGTAATATCTCCTTTCTCATCAGTCAAATAAATACTTATACAGAAGGAACTAGGAGAAAAAAGGGCCAACTGGGTAACAACAATGCAAGAATACGACTTAGAGATAAAACCCGCTAAAATTATAAGAGGTCAAGGATTTTGCAGGTTGATTATGGGAATGAATGACACATCACTGAATGAGGTAATAGCTACTATTGAACACTTTATAGAGGTACTCAATGTTAACCCTCAACCTTAGTATGTTGATTTAATCTTTTATTTAAAGAAAGGTCATGCTCCACTTAATTTGGATTTCAATAGAAAATGAGTGTTAATATTGAAAGCTAATCAATATCAATTAGTAAATGATGTGTTATTCAGAAAACATTATGAATATGTCTTACTCAGATTCTTAGAGAAAACTGAAATACCTAATGTGCTCCAGAAACTTCATGATGGACCAGCAAGTCGACAGTGTTAGTATGAATCCTTTGTCGAAGTGTACGAAAAAGGACCACTTTAGCTACGCATAACTAATAGCCCTAACAACAAAAGTGGCTGCCAATATCTTCAGATCTGCAGTTAGTTAGACAAGAAAAGAGCTGCAAAACACCAGATCTATGCATGGAAAGACATTAAGCAGTAAAAACAAGGGTTTGCTCCATATACCAATAGACAAGACAAGAACAATTTTTGAAATAATTTTTGTATTAATCGGGCACCTGGGAGGAAAACAAGAAGGCGTATCCAATTCTCCTCAGTAGGATGGGTTCTTGGAAGTCCTCAGCACTTCAGATCTAAAATCTCTCTCTCTTGTTGGTGTAGAAAACCCACACAAAGAATGGAACTCAAAGGGAGCTCACACAGCAAATGGTAGAAAAATGGGACCAAGTGTATAGATCCAGAGTGATCTAGTAGGCAACAAAAGGTGAAGAATGATAGGAAAAACCCTCCTATTTATAACAAAATATTGGGTCATTCTAGATCTTGGTGCATGATTAAAATAATGTTAACCAAATCTAGATCCACTTTTATGGAATATTTTATTATATTTGTTGGAGGGAAAAGGTATTTGACTTGGGTCAAATCCCTTGATTTGTCAAAAATAAATAAATAAATGATTTATTTATCTCTTTAAGGAAGCGGTTAGAAGATAATAAAATAAATAATGATTTATTTAATTATTTGTGGGTGATTTGTTCATATTTAACAAGGAATATTATCTAAATAAGATTAAATAATTATTCCTAGAAAATAATAAGATAAATAAATGTTTATCTAATTAATTTCTTAGCTTTTGGGTTAAACATGACTAGGAATAATAATTAAATTATGGTTTAATTAATTATTCCATGAGGAAAATTAAACAAAATGGGTTTGTTTAATATTTCCTTTTGGGGTTTCCTGTTTTGACCATAAACAACCTAATAAATGTGGTTTATTAAGTTATTTTACATAGTGAAAGAAATTTTACTTAGGGTAAAATTGGTCTTATACGGTGTACTTGGGTCCCTCTAATGATAATAGGTTAGATGACCAAAAAATGGTGTAACAGATTGCCCCCCAGCGTGCGAGTGTCAGGAGCAAATCGTATGACCGAAGTACGTTGTAAGAACTCAATCACTAGACAACAAAAGGGAAGTCAGAGAGAGAAATGCAAGGTAGATAGTGTGTTGAAGAACTAGACCCTGAGGAGACGAGACTCGCAGGTGAAACAAGTCTCTTTTTATGAGAGGGTACCTGTGCTGAAGGCGGCGGGGGAGGCATACCTATGCCCGCCGAGACAAAGTACAAAAGAATAGTGTGTCCAGTAAACAAGGGACCGAACCGTAAAGTACAGCTGGCATAATCATGAGCGAGATAAAAATACAATGAGGAATCCCACATACATGTTGTGCCTGGGATAACAGCCAGGACTTGTACAATAATATCTGAGTACATGAGATACAAATACAACCCAAATGCCCCCTGTAAATGGGGAAGGGCTCACAAAATCTGACTGATACATGCAAATCAAAGAGGCACTGCAAGTGGCTACGGCCAACATCATCAAATATTTGGAGCTGCATCGAAGGCTGCAAGGAAGAGGTCATCCGGGCATGTGGGGGGCTACCTGCAGGGCCACCCCCTCATGAGGGTTGAGACATCTCACACACACCCGGGAATCATCAAGAGCTGTTGCTGTATCACTGAACCATCAAGTATACGGATCTCGGTCATGCTGAAAGGAGCTGGAGAAACAATCAAGTCAAAGGGAAATGAGAGATCCCTTTGCCTGATCCGAGGCACCAAACAAGAGTGGAAGCTGGAACCAAGGTACACCGCCCTCTAGACCTGGCTTCTGGAATGAATGAGCTGATGTCGACAGAAGGAGGTCTGCCATAGGTGAGGCAATGAGAGACCCTCAACTAAGGCACGAGAGAAAATAGTAGAGCGACGGACAGACTGACGCTAATGATGATAGTGAAATGGAAAGGATTGAGTGGCGAATGGACAACTTCCCTTGTTAGAGCATAAAGGGCATGCATGACATGGCAGCGACTAACACAATATCATAAGGGATAGGGGACAGCGGGACTGAAGGTCATAATGTGCGACATAAGAGAGAGACCAAGCAATGAAGGATGGAGGGCTATAGCGGTGTACAAAGGGACTTGGAATAGACTCCATGAAGGTGATGATGACTCAAATTGGATGCTGTAAACAAGGGCGACTTGATGGTGTTGCCACATAGGTAAGGCCCAATGGGGGGCCATGAAAACATGAGTACAAGATGATAACTCATGACGAAAATCGACACGAACAAAGACAAGTAAGGAGGCAAAATGGTGCCCCAAGTACAAGTGTCGTAAGTGAGGAAATTCGATTTTAAGGAGAGGTGGAGTGACCCTTCTTGGAAAAAATGTGTCCTGGTGAAGTGTCAAACACAAAAAATGAAAAAATATGTCGGCTATCTAAAAGAAAATAAAACATGCAGTTCAGAAGGGAAATGCTAATGGTAATATTTCTTAAGATAGAGTGCATTGCGAGGATTAGGAAGGAGGTTGCCTTCGAAATCCTCTAAGAGGTATGCCCCCTTACCGAGATCCTTACTGATGATGTAAGGGCCGAGCCATAATGAGTCGAACTTCCCATGACCAAGGACATCATGGGCCTGGTCATAGACTAGAACAAGGTCGCCTTCGTGAAAAGTGCGAGGCTGGACTTTTTGGTCATACTGGGCTTTGGTGCGTTTCTTGGCCGCTTCCATGGTTTGCAAGGCAACACGGCGGTCTTCAGAAGCGCACTCGAGCATGATAAGTTGTTGTTCTAGAGGTTGGGTGTCAGGGAGAATTTCGACGGCCAGATGCAGGGAAGGGATTTCACACTCTATTGGTAAGACTCCCTCCTCTCCAAAAATGAGGTGGAAAGGAGTGAACCCGGTGGCGGTTTTAACAGAAGTCCGATAGACCCATAAATCAGGGAAGAGCATGAGGTGCCAGTTGGTTTTGTGCTTATTCACCATCCGTTGAAGCATATTCTTGAGAATTTTTTTTACTGCTTCAACTTGGCCATTACCTTGGGGGTAATAGGAGGAGGAATATTGGTGCTCAAAACCCAACAGTGAGGATAGCTCGCGCCATATCTCATCTTCAAAATGTCTGCCATGGTCAGAGACCAGTTGTTTTGGAACTCTGAATCGAGCGATAACGTGGTTAAAGAAAAAGAGGGTTGCGATAGCTGCCATGTTGTTAAATGTAGGCATGGCCTTAGCCCATTTTGTGAAATAGTCGACCACCACGATGATATATTTGCGGTTACCAGTGGATGGCGGGCGACACTCCATAAAGTCGATGGCCCATTTACAGAAGGGACCAGTGGAGACGACCGGATGGAGGGGAGCTGAGGGAGCTCGTGCCTTAGGGGCGAAATGTTGGCAATTGGGACAGTGTTTGACTACCTCAATGCAATCACTAAAGAGGGAAGGCCAAAAATACCCAACGCGCATGACTTTCTGGGCAGTAGCAAGACCGGAGAGGTGGCCACCACAAGCACCTCTATGGTAGGCATTAAGGACCTGTTCAGCTTCAGCGTGTGTGAGACAACGACGAAGGACAGTATCAACCCCGCACCGATAGAGGTCGTCGCCGATAAGGAGGTATCGGGGAGCTTGGTGTCGGATACGTTATCGAGCTTCACGATCAAGGTGGAGGGCAAACTTTTGGGTTCTCAATTAAGTAAGAATATCGCCATACCATGGGTCGTCGTTCATCAGGAAAGTCATCATTAACTAGAGGGTCTTGCGATCCGGTAGGTAATTCAGAAATGAGATCAGCGAGGGCTAAGCCTTTATTACTCTTTGGTGTGACAAATTCGAGGTCGAATTCCTAAAGAATAACGACCCAACGGGCGTACTTCCCAGTGAGGATTCGACGACTCAATTGGAAATCCAGGGGGTTGGAATTAGTCACAACCTTGGTGGAGCGCATGAGGATATAATGACGTAGTTTTTGGACTGAGAACACGACAGCCAGCGCTAATTTTTCTTCATATGAGTAGGAAACAGGGGGACCTACAAGGTTCTTACTGACGTAGTAAATCACATGCTCGATACCATTGTCATCTTCCTGGATAAGGACTCTAGCAACCGAATAGGTGGAAGCGGAGATATACAGGATGAAGTCCCGATCAAAGTCGGGAGGGCGGATCAAGGGAGCGGATGTGAGAGCCTGCTTGAGGGCATCGAAAGATTCATGAGCATAGGAATCCCAAACGAATGGGATAGTATATCGGAGGAGTCTAAGGAACCCATGTGCGGTGGTGGCATAGTCAGGGATGAACCGACAAAGAAAATTAGCTTTGCCTTGGAGACTTTGGAGCTGGCGTAGGGTACGTGGAATGGGAAGTTCAAGAATGGCTTGAAATTTCAAAGGGTCAAGAGTGATTCCATACTTAGACACGATGAAGCCTAAGAGATGGCCGGCAGGCACACAAAAAACGCATTTCAACGGGTTAAGGCGGATATTATACTTGCGACATCGGAGAAAAATGGTACGCAGATCATGTAGGTGTTGTGCCCGATGCTTAGAACGTGCAGTGAGGTCATCTAAATAAGCAAGGATAATATGAGCTAGGTCATGGAAACAATAAGACATGGCCCCTTGAAAAGTGGCGCCGGCGTTTTTGAGGCCGAAAGGCATGACCCGGTAAGCAAAAGTTCCCCACGGACTAATGAACGCGGTTTTAAGTTGATCAGTAGGACGGATAGCAATTTGGTTGTATCCGGAGAAACCATCCATAAAGGATAGAACCTCATGCCCTGCACACTCTTCAATGATTTGGTCAATGAACGGTGTGGGGAAGTTGTCTTTGGGACAAGCTTGGTTCAAGTCGCGAAAGTCTATGCAGACACGGATGGTGCCTTGTTTCTTGAGAACGGGAACTGGGTTGGATACCCAAGTGGTGTATTCAATGGGGTAAATGAAACCGGCCTGCTTGAGCTTATCGATTTCGACTTTGATAGCGTCACGTCTGGAAGGATGAATGGGTCTCAAATTTTGACGGACCGGTTTGGCATCAGGCCATGTGTCGATATGGTGTTCGACAATGGCGGGATCGAGTTCGGGCATTTCAGAATAGGACCAGGCGAAAATATCACGGAATTCTTTGAAAATCTTGGTTTATGCTTCGATTTCTTCCGGGGTGCATTGGGCGCCCAAGGTGATATATTCTTCGATTCCTGGTTTGACTGAAATGTCAATTTTGATGGTAGGAGAGATATTGGCCATGTTTCCTTCTTCGAAAGCATCAGGTGCAGGGATGGGATTTTTGAACCAATCGACTGCATTGGGAATGAATTCTTTGGTTTCCACAGCAAATTGGTCATGGGACTGTTGTGGGAGGAAGTATGCGTGATGGTGCATATCGTCCCATGGAAATTCAGGGTTGGTCATGGCTTCCATAATGTCCTCATCGGACTGGAAGATGGGAAGACTGGAGGAAGAAAGGTCACCCGAGGAGGTAGTGATGTGTGACGGGTCATCAGGAGAAGAAGGGCTCAGATGTGCAATATCAATAGATCCAAGGTCGGGTGAGGAGGAGCTGAGAATATCTGTAGGTTGAAGGGTAGGTGAAATATCTCGCAAGGATGATGACAGGTACAAAATGGTGGTTGACGGCTCTGTTGGTTCGATGGCAGGAGGAGGAATGTGAATGGGAGTAGGAAAATTCGCTGGTCCTATCGAAGTGGCCTTGAATCGGCAGTACATGTCCAAGGAGGAACGATACTCATCAAGGCGGGGACAGAGGTGGGTGTAATGGCCGTGGAAATTGCACAAAGCACAAGGGTGGTTTGCACACAAGGTTTTGAGTTTCGGGATAGAGTCCGGGATTGTGACGTAGACTTCAGGGATGTCAGAGTCGGGAAACGTCTCGTTGACCAGGATCTTGAGGTGCGGTAATTCAGGACACATATGGGTGGCGTGACTGACGATATCGCACAAAGCGCATTGGATAGCGGGCTTTGGCGGTCGCGGGGGGGTAGCGGTTGTCGGGGCGGCCTGGTCCTGATGGGTTGCCCCCTTATGAGCTTTGCCTTTCTTTCTCGGGGCTGGCACCATAGGGGTAGTGTCCTGGGGAGGTGCGGTGGGCCCGGAGGAAGTGAGGGGGATCGGTTGAACCGGTGTCAAAGCAAGGTAAGGTTTGGGGTGACCGGGTGGGGTAGCGGCTGGAGGGTGAATGTACCAGACGGGTATGCCCAGGGTCAAGTTAGGGAGAGAGAGGGTGGCCATGACGGGGACAGAAAATACTTCGGGAGGGGGAGCGAGGAAAGGTATCTGCCCAGCAGGGTAATGACCAGGAGGGACGACTCCGAGATGGTTAAGGCCTGGGGGAACCGACCTAGGAGGATAAAGGGGTTCAGGGATACCAGCTATAGGGGGAGGGCTAGAAGGAGGGGGTCTGACTGGCTGAGAGGAATTGCTAGGAGTGGGTGGTCGAGGGCGAGGGGGAGGTTGCTGACTAGCCGAAGCAGGCCGCTTAAGGGCAGCCTGAGACGATTGCATCATGCAAACATTCGACAAGCTGGGATCAGAAATATGGGGAGGAGGAAGACCAGGAAAAGTTCCAAGCAGGGAGGAATCTTTGTAGACGCTGGGGGAGACACTGGTCAAGGAATTGACAGTTTGCTTATTGGCTACAGAAGAGATGGTCATCTCAGGGGAGGTCGGAGACGGCAGCTCATGGTAAGACAGCTGGTCAATGGTGACTATCTTTCCATTATGGGGGAAAGACATCTTGCGGAAAACCGCAGATGGGACAACGGACATAGAATAGGTGTAAATTTTCCCCAATAGAATGTTGTAGTCTAGCGGGGCGTCGATGACTTCGACGCCAACGCAAACAGTCTTACCGACAAGGGTGATAGGACAATTACGAAACAAGCCAATGGGCTGGGAGGCATGGCCGTCCCATGCTCGAAGGGTGATCGTGGAAGGGGCCAACTCAGGGGATCCGAGTTGCTTCCAAACCAAAGTGGACATCACACAGGTGGATGCCCCCTCATCAATTATACACCGGGAAACGTTGGCGTTCCGGATTTTGACTGGGATTTGGAAGGTGACGGAAGGAGGGAGAGGAGGATGGTCCGATTGATTAGTGTCGAAAACAATCATTTGGTCATCAGAAGGATCTATAGCACTCACGGTAGATAGTAGAGCCATCTTTTGGGAAGGGCACGACTGGAGAAGTTCCAGTGTGGAAATGGCAGCAGGAGATTGCGCCAAATCATCTACTATACTATACGAATGAGCAGCTCGACCGGAAGCAGCGTTTCGACGTAGGGGTCCCTTAGGAATCTTGGTATGGACCTCAACCTTGGGTTGAGGGATATGTAAGGGGCCATTGGATGTCGAAAGAGGCTCTATAGAACCTAAAGAAGGAGGCTCGGGGAAGGCGGCGAGGAGAGCGGGAGTCTTTACAGCGGGAACCGAGTTTGAAGGCAGTGGTTGGGGAAGGGAAGGATCGGAGTGCATCATAAGGATCTGGTAATCAGAGGAACCAGAAAGGGAAGGGGGAGTGGCGACCTGGCTGTCGGGCAGTTGGGTAGCCACGAATCCTTGCTGAGGGAAAGGATCAGTAAACACAGCTGGTTGGGTAGTGGCCACATTAGGAGGAGCATGAGGGGAGGCGTGTTGTCCGCGCAATGTCGCTTGAGACTCCCACATCTGCCGCATCTGGGGTAAGAGGGGACAATCATGGGTGTAATGACCATAAACACGGCAACACGAACAAGGCTTACTTGTGCGAAGCGGCCTGTTCGGCTTGGGCTAAGTGCCCTGTTGCTGGTTGGCAGTGTTAGGGTCCACACCAGGATTGGGTCCACGGGTACCAGGGGTAGATTGGTTTGGATCGCCTCTCCACCTTCTTTGAGAAGAAGGGGGATTAGTCACGCCCTACTGTGCAAATACTTGCCCTGGAGGGGGTACATGAGATTACGAGGTGTGGGTTTGGAGGGAGAAAGAGAGATGAACGCATATGTTTGGAGGAGCTAGCGCACCGGGGGCGCAGAGATAAAGGTAATGGTTAGGTTGGGAAACATTGAGGTAGCGAGGAGGTTGGGCAAGGAGGAGGCATGCGGTATCACGGATACATGCTACGGGAGGGGGAAGAGTACTAGAGGTGCGGCCTCCACGGGGGAGACCATAGCCCGCAGGAGGTTGGTACGGATGGGAAAGGGCTCCAACGATACCGTCGGCGGAATGAGATGCCCCCGGGGCGTTAGCGTCGTTGGGCCTGGGGAGGTCAGGAAGAACGGTATAAACATAACCCGATTGAGTGTAGATCAGGTCATATTTCAAGGCTATTTGGAGGGCGGCTTCTTCAGTTTGAGGAAAGTGAGAGGTGACCTCTTTGCCGATAGGATCTAAGAGGGTGCGAAGGAACTAGTCCATGTAAACCCGATCTTCGAAGGGGGGGGCTCGACATAAGCTTCGTCTTCGTCACCATTCCTGAACATGGACGGAAAGGCGAGTCGAAGAGGTTTGCTTGAATGAAGTCAAGAGCTCTAAGGTGCCGATGTCGTATCGGAGAGGAGGCGATAAGATAAAAAGGCTTGGGAAATGGTCACAAAGGTGGTATGGGAAGAGGGGGCTTGGTCAACATACCATTTAGAATCTTCACCGGTAAGTGTGCGTTGGAACAATCGAAGACGGATGGAGTCATCGATAATGGAATTGGAGGAACACCACATGTGGAAAGATCAGACATGATTGGTTGGATATTCTCTAGCAAGGCCTTCGAACTTAGGGATGTCAGAGGGGAGCTTGGTTGGCATAGCAGGCCAACCAACATTGTGGCAGATAGGGTCATTGATTAACTGATTGAAATCGGGGAGGCTGAGGCCTGCGATGTACGGCAGCAAGGGTGTGGCCGAGGTAGTTCCTGTGGCAGTTCCGCTAGTAGTAGTTTCGGCATTAGGGCTGGGAGCACCGCTAGCGTTAGGCCCTGGACCATACATAGTGAAGGTAACAGGGGGAGAACCAGAAGGAAAAGGAGAACCCAAAGAATCAGAAGAGGAGTCGGAGTGCGGACTCGAGTACAGCTCGACGGTGGGACGGACGAGGTCGATCAACGAGAGCGAGGGTGAAGAGACGAGAAGTCTCACGGGGGAAAGGCGCAGCAGGGCGCGATGATGACGGGAAGAAGGAAACTGACAAGGGAAAAAAGGGACAGAATCAAGTGAGGTCAAGGGCAGAAAATGTGCAGTGACAATTGATTTTAGAGTCTTTTCCAGGCGGTGTTAACCAGGCGCTTCTTCACTTAGGGTTAGTGTGTGGTGTGCGTTAATTTTAATTTTTAAACCCTTTCCGTTTTGAGAGCAAGAAAATGTGTGCTGCGTAACTGAAAATAAATCTGCAGAGAACAGTATATAATGCTGAAATAACAGAAAATAACAGCTACTATTGCATCGATTCAACCCAAGAAGGTGGGTCGCTCAAAACTAATGTAAAAAAGGGCAAAAATCTAGACAAAACACACTTAAAAAGAGGCCAATAGATCTAGGGTCAAAAGGGATAGGGATCTAAAGGGTAAAGCTGTTGAAAAGAGGTGCAAATCACAGCCAAGAGGCAGAGGCAAGGTGGCTAGAAAAAAGGGAGGAAATCAGCAAAAAGCGGAAAGGACAAGGAGGAGGTCCTAAAGAGAGGTCCAAACAAAATGACAAGAGGTGATTTGAAAGGAAGGAAGGCTGATTTAAAGGGATCTGAGAAGGAGGTTCCAGATCTGAAAAAAGGAAGGCTGAAACTGGGAAAAACAGACGGCTGAAACAGCTAAAACTCTTCCACAAAAAGTGGAGGGTACCAAAGCCCTAGGGGGGTAGGTTCCCACTTAGATGAGTACAAAAAAATCAGAACTTGGTCAAAGCGGGCTGAGACTGAGGCTGGAAAACCCTGACAAAAGCTTCAGCAAAACCCAGAAAAATTGCAGAAAAACCACTGAAAAATTGGCAGGTCACAGGTTCTAACCTGTTTTCAGTGTAGGTCACAGAAAAGAGGCTGAAAAGTGTGACCTGGAGGTCCAGGTCGCACTTATTGGGCTGAAAAGTGTGACCTCCCATTCCGGTTGTCTCGGCGGCAGAGTTTCGGAAAATTTGTCGTCTCAGTTGCGGCTGGTGTCGCTTACCTGCGCAATAGGGCCAGAAACACACGGAAGTTAAAAATTTTAATGTTTTGGGGTTTTAGGTGAGAAAAACAACATAAAAATAGGAAAAATAAACAGCTGAAAAGAAACCCCAGGGTCTGAAGTAGCTGGATATGCAGGAATATGAAAAACGACAGCGGTCGTAATTTAAAACCCGTGTGGAGTCGCCATTTGTTAGTATGAATCCTTTGTCGAAGTGTACAAAAAAGGACCACTTTAGCTACGCATAACTAATAGCCCTAACAACAAAAGTGGTTACCAATATCTTCAGATCTGCAGTTAGTTAGACAAGAAAAGAGCTGCAAAACACCAGATCTATGCATGGAAAGATGTTAAGCAGTAAAAACAAGGGTTTGCTCCATATACCAATAGACAAGAAAAGAACTATTTTTGAAAGAATTTTTATATTAATTGGGCACCCGGGAGGAAAACAAGAAGGCGTATCCAATTTTCCTCAGCGGGATGGGTTCTTGGAAGTCCTCAGCACTTCAGATCTAAGATTTCTCTCTCTTGTTGGTGTAGAAAACCCAATGCAAATAATAGAGCTCAATGGGAGCTCACACAGCAAATGATGGAAAAATGGGACCAAGTGTATAGATCCAGAGTGATCTAATAGGCAACAAAAGGTGAAGAATGGTAGGAAAAACCCTCCTATTTATAACAAAATATTGGGTCATTCTAGATCTTGGTGCATGGGTTAACCAGATCTAGATCCACTTTTATGGAATATTTTATTATATTTGTTGGACGGAAAAGGTATTTGACTTGGGTCAAATCCCTTGATTTGTCAAAAATAAATAAATAAATGATTTATTTATCTTTTTAAGGAAGCGGTTAGAAGATAATCAAATAAATAATGATTTATTTAGTTATTTGTGGGTGATTTGGTCATATTTAACAAGGAATATTATCTAAATAAGATTAAATAATTATTCCTAGAAAATAATAAGATAAATAAAGGTTTATCTAATTAATTTCTTTGTTTTTGGGTTAAACATGACTAGGAATAATAATTAAATTATGACCTTTAATTAATTATTCCATGAGGAAAATTAAACAAAATGGGTTTGTTTAATATTTCCTTTTGGGGTTTCCTGTTTTGACCATAAACAACCTAATAAATGTGGTTTATTAAGTTATTTTACATAGTGAAAGCAATTTTACTTAGGCTAAAATTGGTCTTACATGGTGTACTTGGGTCCATATAATGATAATAGGTTAGATGACCAAAAAATGGTGTAACAGACAGTTTGGTGGAGACACCACAACACAAAATTTTACATGTAGGATATTATTGGCCAACATTATTCAAAGATGCACATAGCTATTTCATAAACTGTAATATTTGTCAAACTGTAGCAGGAAGACAAAGAAAAGCTTTAATTCCACTTCAAATAGTCAATATGGAACAACCTTTCAAACAATGGGGACTTGACATAATAGGTGAGATCATTCCTCATTCTTCTAAACAACACAAATATATATTGACTACTACATATTATTTTAGGAAGTGGGTATAATAAATACCTCTTAATACAGCCAACTCTGAAAACATTATTTATTTTATTAATCAATTCATCATTACAAGGTTTGGTGTTCCTAATGCTCTAGTATTTGACAATGCTTCTTATTTTTCTGGTAATGCCATGACTGAATTTGCTTTGAAAAGAGGCTTTAAATTAAAGTATTATGAAAATTATTATCCTCAAGGAAATGGCCTGAAAAAATCAATGAATAAAAACCTCATAAGGATAATTAAACGAACTATTGATTAAAACCAGAAGAACTGGCATAAATCCTTAACTTTTTCATTATGGGTAGATAGGATAACTAGAAAAGCTTCAATAGGAACTTCTCCTTTTCGATTGGTATATGGGAAATAGGAAATTTTACCTTTAAATATAGCTATCTATTCAACAACCCTAGTTCAATTCATTAATGAATAACTTTTCTCTTCATTACAATTAAGAATGTCTGAAATAATTAAAATGGAAGAAGAAAGAGAAAAAGCTAAAATGGTACACAATCATCATCAAAAGTTGATCAAAACTTTCTTTGATTCAAATAAATTCAAAACCAAATAGTTTGAGATTGGAGATTTGGTATTGAAATGGGATCAAGTGCATGAGGATAAAGGAAAACATACAAAATTTCAAAAACTCTAACTTGGCCCTTTTCAAATAATCGAAAAAATAGGTCCATCAAATTTCATTTTGCAAGATTTACAAGAGAAGAAGGAAACTCTTCCTGTTAATGGACTTGTCCTTAAAAATATATTTTTCTTAAAGAACAACAGTTCTTTTGTATAAATATGTATATAGTTAATTCAAAATAAATTTAGTTTTTGCAATATTATGAAAAATGTGAAACACTTCATCATTTTTCTTGAACATGGAAGTGTTAATCATTAGAGATATAAAATAAGGAAATAAATCATAAGTTTAGTTCTCTATTTATTTGGAAGATTTTGATTTAAATAGCCGGTTAGAAAGAAGAATTCTTCCGACCCATGTGATTTGAAAAATAATTTTGACATGAATCATGTTTGAAGAGTTACTTTTACAAAGTAAGAAGTTTTATTGAAGTATTAGCATCTTTTACTCAAATGGTCATCCAAAAGATCATAAAGAGAAAAATGACAACCTCCTTGTTCATTTATATATTAGATATTTTTTTTTCAAAGTGTAATTCAAAAATATAAAAAAATTTAAAGTTGAGATATCTCATCACGAGTAAACTCATCATGTTCATAGGAAACTAATAAAATTGACATTATCAATTGGCTACCAAACCAAAATAGTGGCTCATGGTATTTAAAAAATAACTTGAGACAAGGGATCTCATCACGAGTCAGCTTGTTCAAATTTATTATAATCAGTGAATGAAATTATCACTTCTTTCTTCCAAACCAGGATAATGATTTTAAAGTGGCAAAAATAAAGAGAATTGTACAAAGAAAATAAGTAATCACATTACCTTTGGAGAAGCCTATTATATTATGAATGGGATACTATTTCATTTTTGGTTTAATAGTAACCCTGTTGACGCTATGAATGCTTGTTGCAGTAGTGGCTCTACTAGTGACTAATAAGTTTATCAAACAAGCTAAGCTTTGACTAAATTCATACTTATCTTTTCAACTTATTAAGATTTTATTCATTTAAAGAGAAATTTCATTGACAAAAGAGGAAATTTTTTTCAAGTAAAACCAGGTTATTTAGATTAGAATTTACCTACATCAAAGATAGATTTCAATTAATTATAAATTTCCTAGAATATTGTCATTGAGTATTAATATTTATCAGATATTCTAGATTCATCCAGTGTGTCACCAATTGTTGTAGTATTACAACAACTCCCCATTATCCAAGTAAAATAGTTTAGAAAGGATAATAGGGACCTGTTGTGACCAGCAACAACCCCCCTTTTATTTAATATTAGTAATAATACTAAATAAATGAGGACCCTTAGTTAAAAAATCCAAAAAATCAATTAAGATTTTTTTTCCTTTCAAAATAAAATTTTCTATCATAAACCTATAGAAATCCCTTTGAAAGAATATTAAAAAACACTTAAGTTTATGATAGATCATAATAAAATTGTTCTTTAAACAAGATAGCGCATCCATAACAAAATGGTATATATAAAACGCATTGATCGCAGATCGCATAGCGCAGAAAATAGAAATGATTAACGAATATCTTTTGCGCTCTTATCAATTTTGCTCTTTTACGATTGTGCGCTTTTGCGATTTTGCGATATGCGCTTTTCTCATTTTGCACTTTTGCGATTTTGCGCTTTTGCGATTTGCGCCTTTGTGCTATTGCGCAATTTCCGCTTTTGCGCTATTTTCATAACTGTAATGACTTCATATTGCGATATTGCGACATTGCGATATTGCGATATTGCGCAGCAAATCGCAGATCGCAATGTCACAGATTCATATAAGCGCGCTATCCCAAGGCAATCTTCCCATATGTCAAATCCGTTATGCACTTTAATGATTATATTAAATGATTGGATTGATTATTAATGTGAAAAGAGATTGTGTTTAGATTGAAAGTCGTTTCACAATTTAAATATTATATTTCATCCGCTTTCATATTCAAAACAGTCTCATCACCTTTCTTATATCATTACTCTCATTTATTCGTAAAACGCAGGCACGAAGGAGCAAATGACTATACAAAGCTTCCGCTAAACACTATGGGTAAGAAGGAGAAGAGCTCAAATTCTGAAAACAAAGAAATGGCTTCGCTATATGTAGACACCGCCTGTAACAAGGATGCCGGTATATCCACTTGGGAAGGAATGTGTAATCTATTAGAAGAAGAAAACCCTGTGGTGATAAAAGTTGCAGCTACAGCAGGTTCAAAGAATACGTCTGAAGCAACCCTTAGAGACTTGGCTTGCTCATTTCTGCATAGAATAGCGGCAAGGCCAAGGATTCTCCCATACACAGACATGGTGAGATGGGTGCTGGATAGCACAGATATTTCAGACAGACAATTCAAAACTCCATCTGAAGAGCTAATCGGGTCATTCACCATAGAAGATATGAGATTAATGTATAAGCTGCCAGAACCTCAGGCATCTTTCAACAAGCAATTTATGGAATATTTTGCCAAAGAACACTCAAATTTGGCAGAATGCACAAAGGAGTGGACCAAAAGAAGTGAACCATTGAAGAAAAACAAACAAGGTATGTACAGCACGGGTTCACTTACCTCTCCTTATTGTTTTACTGCTGCCATGTTATGCAGGCTTTTTGGAAAGCCTGACATAAATATGATATTACCTGAATGGCTTCCTTTGTTGAATGCGGCTGTTAATTCTACAATTGTAGATTGGGCCAAAATCCTATCTGATAATCTCACCACTGCTATTTTTCATTACCGGTCTAAACGAAATGTTTCCCAGCGGGTTTATCCGCCTTTTTACTTATCTGCTTATGTCATGGATGCCATCTGCTATGTCTCTAAATTCCCTGTAATGGGCTGGAAATGGACTATCCACGACCCTTTGCCCATTCATGTGTACCATAAAGAACTATGGGAGTCTGATTTTATCCCCCATTTTTATCAAATTTGTCATGGAATAATGCTGCCATTGTACAGAACATTGTATAATAAGGATGCCCCGAGGTTATCCTCAGAAACAGAGGTTGATATTCTCCCCGTCGCAAGATGGTTTGGAGAAGAATTGTTCACCTATATTAGGGTTTTTGGAATTTATGCTTCTCCCCATGTTTTACCCTTATATGTTCCAGATAGACTTGTAGCTCGGGAAATTGCCTATCAGACCTGTGGCCAGGGAGGTATAACAAAAGATTTAAAAGACAAGAAAAAGGGAATTTGGCCACAATTTCCCATAAAATGTGGAACATTTTCACTGTTTGATATTGGTCATGCATTTCAAGAGATAGGCAATGTTACATGCCTACAGCTGTTCAAATTCTCAAGAAGGTTATTTGACCCAAATGATATTGTTAAGAATTTTACCAATGCAATCAAAGTAAGGGAATTTGTCGGGGAGCAGGATCATTTTGATGATATGTTCCAAGCAAGAAATTCATTCAAAGAGGTTTTGAATTCAGCTAAAGCGCAGCTATCTCCAGAGGATTTTCAGGAATTCAAGCTGTACAGAGAAAGGAGACTAATTCCTATTCCTTTAGATAATCTACGCTTAGAGCCCGCAAGGGAGAAAACTCCTAGTGTTAGTCTTAACGGCAGTTCAAGTACAGGTAAATCTAAATCAAAATCTGACAGAGATTCTGAACACTCCAATAAGTCTAAAGAAAAGAAAGATAAAATGGAAGAATCCATTAAAGATTCTGCACAATCTAAAGAGCTTACTCAACAGCAAATTTTGACTTCTCAACAAACAAATCCTCCTCCACCCAATGTACAGCAACAGCCAGTCACCATTGAGTTAGATAAAGAATGGGAAACTTTTAATCAATTGATTAATGTAGAAGGACAGAATGTACAGACCCCTGTCCAGACAACCAAAGTTTTGAGCACAGGAACAAGCAGCACAACCACAGTGACAGAGCACATACCAATCACACCCTCCTCTGAAATTGTACTTAATGTAGAGGACATTCCTCCTCTGGATGTATTCTACAGCCCAAAATACAAAGCAGTAGTGAAGAGACAGAGAAAAAAGAGAAAAATAGAAAGTGAAATTGCTACTGAAGTAGAACAAGTAGATGTTTTGTGGAAAGATCCTGCCACAGAGCCTACTCATAATCTCACTAAGTTAACTCAAATAACAGGAGCTTATGCTTCTGCAACAATTGATAAAGCAGTTGAGATACAACTTTTGTTGGATGAAAAAGAAGAACAGGTAAAAGCTCTGCAACATCAATTGCAACAAGTACAGGCCAATAAAGAAGCACAATTGAAACTTGAAGAGTTACAACAACAACTTCAAGAAATGCAAACAGGACATCAAAAAAGCCTGGCTGATAAAGACAAACAAATACAGATTATCCAAGATCAGCTTAAAGATGATCCTAAGCTTCCAGAATTCATTTTAGAAACCATCTCTTTGAACAATCAACTACTGCAGCAAGAGGAAGTTTTCTGCCAAAAAATCTCACAATGGAATTCTTTGTGCCAAGAGAGCGATAAAATCACAAATCATGTTGTAGATTTACGAAATGATTATGATTTGATTAATGAAAAGATCAATGATTATCTAGCATGGAAAAAGACAGAAGAAGGCAGAAAAGCTAGTGCACCCATCATTAACGAGAACCATAAAGAAATACTGTTTAATAATTGGGATGCACAAATCAGAAGGGCAAAAAAGGCAGCAGAGGAGGCGGCTACAACGGCAAACACTCTCATTGATTGTGTAAATGACAATTTACACAAAGCTAACTTGATTCCTGAAACTGTTCCAGGATATCTCCCACAGGCAAATCAACTGCAAACAGAATGGAGGCAAAAGGCAGAAGAAAGAGAAAAATCCATCCAAGGGCTGACAAGATTGAATTGGGACTCATACTGGATGTACTTGGTGAAGCCACATAGTCAGCACAGTGCACTCAATTGTATCATCAATGCTACAGAGAAGATTGCTCCTACGCTTGCCGACTCTGTCTTTTCAGGACAGTTGAATTCTGAAGTCGGTCAACCGCATTTTCTCAAAACTATGCTAGATGCCTGCAATTTTAAAGATCAAGTTAATAGATAGATAGATTTAGTTTTAATTTCACCGTATTTTAGCCTAGGAAAAGGACGGTCATTGAACCGAATCCTTAATTTTTGTAATAAACTATTTTTAGAGTTAGTTAAGTAGTATTTAAACCCCTCTCATGCATTTAGAGAGGGGTCCTGGATCTTAATATTTTTGGACTTCGAGATTGCATTTCTGTACTCCATTGTCTTATATATTTTTTGAAAAAGGATCACATCTGGTGATTTTCATGCGGAATTATCTTTGAAGTGTTGCATTTCTGTACCTTGGAATTTGGTTTTGTGTTATAGTTACTGGATAGAGTATCAGATTGCATTTGAAACTCTTCAAGATGAACAAGGTATTTCTATCTGTTCACTGTTGATCTCTTTTGTTTTATGATATTCGTTTTAAAATTGCTATCATTTATATGTATATTGGTTTTCACAACGCTTCCTTTTATATATCATTTCTGAGTATAATTGAAACGTTATTTTTTCATAATTACATGTAGATGGTATACAATGATGAATGCAATATGTTTATATAACTCTGTTTAATTTCTTAAATAGAGTTATCTTTATTTGTTTCTGCATATTTCAATTTAATTAATAATACATTTTTATGGTTATTGTTGAATTGAAACAATCTTAAGTTGTATTCACATATAGCTACCCGGGTTAGTGCTAGAATTTCTTTATCAGTATTTAACTTAAATTAGATAGTTTTATTTCAGTTAGTTTAGTCCCATTTCCACCCATCCAATCCAATCCATTTAGTTACAAGGAAACTGGTCCTTTAAATCCAGTCGGAGCCACCACACCAAATGGAAAAGGAGCTGCCTTAAGGTCCCGACCGGGTGGTTTTCCCCGATGTTTGAAGCAGAGATTTTCTAGGCTTCAACATTTTTGGCGCTAGAAGGAGGGCCTGAGCTATGAATGGCAAGTAAATCTTTATCCACAAGCCATTCCGAGAGCAAAACACCCTCATTAACTTCTTCAATTTCTTCTAAAATTCAAAATCCTAGAGAAGAAATTGCAGAAAATATTCAGACACCCACTACCAAAATCTCAAAACATTCAGAAAATCAACATCCTGAGTCTCCTGAAGTTCAAGATTTAATTCATAAATTGAAAGGATTCTCATTATCTCTTGAAGAGTCTGAAATATCTGAAGGTGGTGTAACTTCAAAATTTGTTTCTTCCAAACCGCTTACTAGGCTTCAAAGTGAAAAACTTGGTATTTCTCCCAAAGAATTCCCTTTACCTAGTAGAGTTAAGACAAGAAAAACACAATCGGAATCAGTAAGTTCAACCTCTAATATTAAAATATCTGTTTCCGAAATCTCAACCCAACAAAGTACAGTTGTTTCATCATCATCTCTTCAGTCATCATCTCCACAAACATCTTCTCCTCAATTCTCATCAATCTCAACATCATCTATTCCAACCACTTCAATTCAAATTCCACCAGTTTCTACTATTCCTCCAATAGTCATCCCAATAATGGCATAGAGACCATGGTCTACTCCAGGAGCAGTCAACATGGCTGCACCTTTACATGATTTACCAGACAATCCTGGAAAATGGCTTCCAAAGTTTAGCCCAGATCTCAACATTCAAGCTGAAGAACATATCAATAACTTTATGTTGGCTATTAATTTGAATGGAGTCATACATGAAGATGTTGTTGTTAGATTATTCCCATATACTCTTCAAGGAGTAGCAGGATCATGGTACTTTTCATTACCATCAGGATCCATAACGAGTTGGGACATTTTTGCAGATCATTTTCTGACCAAATTTGGAGATGACCGATCAATTGCAACTTTACTCAATGATCTCTCAAATTTGAAAATAGAACCCAAGGAACCTATAAAAGAATTCAATGCTAGATTCAACAAACTTTTGAACAAAATTCATACAGATTCACAACCCAGTGAACAAGTTAGAATTGAATGGTACATAACTGCCTTACCCTCAAACATAGCAATTTTCGTAGACAGAGCTGCAAAGCCTACATTGGTTCAGAATATGAAAGAAGCTATTGCAGTAGAAAAGCGTATCACTTCTCTGGAAAAGAAAAATGCTATTGAAGAAAGGAAATCAAAGAAGGTTAGCTTCAGAGATGATTCAAAGAAAAATGCCAAAGATCCATATGACATGGAAGGTTTACAGAAAGTTCTTAAAACCATGTCAAATGAAATGGTTGAAATTAAAAAACAAGTGTCTGAAACTTCTACCAAGAAACCATTCCGAAATTTCAGAAGAAACCAAGTTGAATCTAAACCTCCTAACGTAATCTCTAATGCAAAATCAGAAGAAGAGGAAGAAGAAGAAGATACATCTATAGTATCAGATCAAGAAGACGAAAATGAAGAAGTAGCTGAATTGAATGGAATGTGGGATTTTATTCTCCCTAATTCTGATAATGAAGAAGCTATGCCTGTAAGTACTAGGAGTAAATCTACAGCAGAACCAGTGCAAACAGTTCCTAAAAAGAAAATTACAACTCCAAATACCAAAGACAAACCCACTGTAAAGAAAACTTCTCCATTACCTACTCAAAATCAGCCATCCTCTTCTAATCTTCCTACATCAACAACAAAAACTTTAGTAGTGTCAGATCCTATGGAATACAACATTGTCGAAGACATGAAAAAGATCAAAGCTAATATTTCCTTACATGAACTCAGCAAACTAAAACACCAGCAAAAGTTGCTATTGAAAGAATTAAATGCTACACCAATTGCTCCTTTACCAAGCGGTGTAGTTGCAAAAGCAGCAAGAGGAACTGGTAAGCCACCAGATAAGGTAGATGCTACTGATACTGTGCTCATTGGGGAAAAGTCAAATTCTCAAACTCCTCCTTTTCTTTTGAATTATGAGATGTACAATAAAAATCTGCACAATTGTTTGATTGATTCTGGAGCTTCCTCCAATATAATGCCTACTTCTGTCTGTGCTAAATTGAATATCGAACCACAGAAATCAGCAGTTCATATCGTTCAGTTGGATCACTCTAAAGTTCAAGTTGTAGGAGAAATCAATTCAGTTACTATCAGATTAGCTTTTGATCCTAGGATTGTCCAAAGAATTGATATTCTGATTACTGATATTCCTGAATTCTATGGATTAATCTTTAGCAGGGACTGGTCTGCGAAACTTAATGGTTATATCTCAACTGATTATTCACACATGTGGCTTCCCTACAAAGGGAAACCAAATCAAATAAAAATTGAACAAGAAAAACATATGACACACACTGTCACTGAATTTGAACAACTTAATGAACCTGTGGCATTCAACAACAATATTCTTGGAGGTTATTTTGCCAAATCATTTCTTGGAAATTTCTAAGCTCCTCAGTCACCTTTTTCTGTAAATACTTTTGTTTCTCAGATAGAAAAATTTTCACAACCTGATTCCACCAGAATTGTAAATATTTCTGATGTAATTGTAGATAAGCCAATAGATAAATCTTTATTTTGGTCGTTATATTTTGATGGATCGAAGTCTAGTGATGGAGCTGGAGCTGGATGCATATTAATTGATCCAGATGGGGAGAAAACCATGCTGTCATGCAGGTTAGAATTTGAGTGTACTAATAATACCGCAGAATATGAAGCCTTGGTTCAAGGACTTTATAAAGCTATAGGGTTAGATGTTAAATACTTGAAAGTTTTTGGTGATTCCGAAATTGTCATTAAACAAGTTAGGAATACTATTCATTGCCTTTCAAGACATCTTAAACACTATCAAACCCTAGTTCAAGACCTCACCACTCATTTTTTAGCATTCAATATTTCTCCTATTCCTAGGAATCAGAATACATCAGCTGACTTGTTAGCTAATGTTGCATCTAAACTCCTACCTGCTGAAGATTGCAGTCCTGATAGGTTTTCCGTAGAATTGATTTTTCGTCCATCAGTCCCAGATAATGTTACAAATTGGAGAGTATTCTATCATGATCAAGATATTCTAAATTTCATGACTTCAGAGAAATCATATGATGAGAAAATTATTGACGAAGATGATCATGATTTAGAAATCGCTTCAAAAGGTAATGAAAACTCCATTCCAAAATCTGTTGTTAAATTAGAGGATTTATATGACATTAGAGACAGATTCAAGAAAGTTGTTAATACGAAACTCCAAAGTTCCACTTTGAAGTTTGAATTAGTAAATCTTGGTTATGATTCTAAACCTCAAAACGTTAACTTAGGACTCAATTTAACTCCAAAGGAAAGGAATGCATTCATTAAACTGTTGAACAAGTATAAAAACGTTTTTTCTTGGAATTACGATGATCTAAAAACATATGATACTTCAACTATTCAACACACAATTCCAATGCTTCCTGATAGTAAACCTGTTCAACAGAAATTGAGAAAGATCCATCCAAATCTCGAAAGTCAAATCAAATCAGAACTTAATAAACTTTTAAAAACCAAAATCATTTTTCCAGTCAGGCACTCTAATTGGGTTTCCAATATGGTACCTGTAAGGAAGAAGAATGGTGATATAAGAATCTGTATTGATTTCAGAAATTTAAACAAGGCATGTTTAAAAGACAATTTCCCATTACCAACCATGGAACAGATACTTCAAAAGGTAGCTGGTTCTGAACTTATGTCTTTTCTTGATGGATTTTCAGGCTATAATCAAGTTTTATTTCATCCAGATGACAGATTGAAAACAACGTTCAGAACAAAATGGGGAACTTATGCTTATCAGAAAATGCCTTTTGGTCTAATAAATGTAGGAGCAACTTTTCAAAGAGCCATGGACATAGCATTCAAAGGTCTGATCAATAAATCAGTTGTTGTTTATCTTAATGACATAACAATATTTTCAAAAAAGAGAGCCAATCATCTACATGACTTGAAACAAATATTTGAAAGATGTAGAAGGTTTGGTATTTCCTTAAATCCTAAGAAATCTTTCTTTTCTTTAGATGAAGGAAAACTCTTAGGATTTGTTGTGTCAAAAGATGGTCTATATATTGATCTAGATAGAGTGAAAGAAATTTCTGATATTTCTTTACCACATAACAAAAAATCCATGCAATCATTTCTTGGACAGATCAATTTTGTTAAAAGATTTATTCCTGATTTTTCTTTAATTGTTTTACCTATGAAAAATATGATCAAGAAGAATTCAATATTTAAATGGACGCATAAAGAAAAAGAATCTTTTGAGGCAATCAAACAAGCTATCATTAATGCACCAGCATTGAATACCCCGGATTTTTCCAAAGATTTTACTTTGTATACTCTGGCCACTGAAACATCCTATGCAGCCGTTTTAACACAACTCAATGATCAAGAAATTGAAGCACCAATTTCTTTCTTTAGCTCAAATCTGCAAGGAGCTGAGCTTAATTATTCCGATGTTGAAAAACAAGCCTTTGCTGTGTTTAAATCAATCAAACATTTCAGACCTTTTCTCTTGAAAACACATACAAAAATCATTGTCCCATTCTCTGCAGTGAGGCAATTATTAATTCAAAAAGAAGTAGGAGAAAAGAGAGCTAATTGGGTAACAGCCTTGCAAGAATATGATATTTATATTAAACCAGCTAAGATTGTTAGAGGACAAGGTTTTTGCAGATTATTGGCAGGAGCTCATAACATACCAGTACATCAAGATTCAAATCAATATATTCAAGTAAGTCAGATAAGTGTTACAAATTCCGGATCTCAGTATGCTGATCTTATCTATTACTTGAAAAATGGGTATGCTCCTTCTAATCTCAACTATAAGAGTAAACGTGCTTTAAGGTTAAAGGTTATTAAATATGAGATCATTGATAATGTGTTATTTAGGAAAAACTATGATTCAATTTTATTAAGATGTCTTGAAAAGACTGAAGCTGAAAAGGTTTTGCAGGAATTGCATGATGGACCAGCAGGAGGTCATTTTGGAGGTGATACCACAGCTCACAAAATAATTCGCGCTGGTTATTACTGGCCTACCCTTTTTAAAGATACACATGATTACATAAGGAAGTGCCAAATTTGTCAAACTGCAAGTGGAAGACAAAGGAAACCAGCTTTTCCTTTGCAACCAGTAACTATTGAGAAACCATTTGAACAATGGGGGCTTGACATTATTGGTGAGATAGTACCTCATTCTTCCAAACAGCACAAGTACATCCTTACTGCAACTGATTACTTTACAAAGTGGGTAGAGGCAATTCCCTTGAAGGTAGCCAATTATGATGCAATTATTGATTTCATAGATCAATTCATCATAACCAGGTTTGGTGTACCTCAAGCTCTTGTCTTTGATAATGCGTCTTACTTCTCTGGAAATAGTTTAATTGAATTTGCAGTCAAAAGAGGTTTTAAATTAAAATATTCAGCAAATTATTATCCACAAGGTAATGGTTTGGCTGAATCCACCAATAAAAACCTTATCAAAATCATTAAAAGAACCGTTGATCAAAATCAAAAGAATTGGCACAAATCTTTAATCTTTGCGTTATGGGATGATCGTATCACTGAAAAAGCTTCAATAGGGACTTCACCTTTCAATCTGGTTTATGGAAAAGAAGCTGTGATACCATCAAATTTAACTCTTCCATCATTAGCCCTAGTGCAGTTTATTGAAGAAAATCCTTCATCATCCATTCAATTGAGGTATGATCAAATTCTTAAACTAGAAGAAGATAGGAATAAAGAAAAAATTACTCATGAAAAACATCAACAGCTTGTAAAATCTTCTTTTGATGCAAGTTCTACCGGCTCAAAATTTTTATCAATTGGTGATCTCGTTTTGAAATGGGATAAAGCACACGAAGAAAAGGGTAAACATACCAAATTTCAGAAAATGTGGCTTGGACCATTTCATATCGTTGAGAAGATAAGCTCAAATACATTCATACTCCAAGATCTAACAGGTAAGAGAGAATCTCTTCCTGTAAATGGGCTTATCTTGAAGAAATTCTTTTCATAAGGAGGTAACCCCTTCTTAAACTGTACATATTTCTTTCTGCAAAAGTTTTGATTGTTTTTGTTTTTACAAATAAAGGTTGTTTATGAGTCTCTGATTGACTGTTTACTATTTAAGAAAATTTCTTCGGAAAAATATTATAAATATTTATTTTGTGTAAATAAGAATTTTTAAAGTAATGATCACAGTTTTTGAATAGTTTAAAATAAGATGTTAAACTTTGAAAGAGTATTTTAATCATTTACATGATCTTTTGAAGACTTGAGAAGAATGTAAATCATCATAAGTTTATCAAGCAGAGAAAGGTTATCTGTAAAAGTAAATATTTTTCAAAAGTTTTGGAACTCAAAAAACTCTGAAAATTGTCATCCATTGATTCTTAAAGATAAAACTATTTCACCCCATCCATTTAAGTTGTGATTTTTTAGAATGTAATTCTAAGAAATTATACGAAAATTTTAAGAGATAAGAGGTCTCATTACGAGCCGACTTACCATGCTCATAGGGAGTAATAAAACTGACATTACCAATACTGCATACCAAAACAGGGTAATGGCTTATAAATATAAGACAAGGGGTCTCATCACGAGCCAGCTTGTTCAGTTTAATTATAACTAGTGAATGGCATTGTTAAGAACTGGCTGCCAAACCAAAACAATGGCTCTTAAAAATAAAAAATAAATAAAAGACAAAAACATGAGATAATAGCTCTTATGAATTTATCTTTTAAAAAGTCATAATTTTAGTTGGATGGGACAATGAATGGTTAATGGTTTAAAGGTAACCCTGTCGAGACTATGAACGTTTGTTGGTAGCAGAGGAAATACCTATGGCAATAGAGTATATTATTAAACCAAAACTTGGAGAGATCCACTTACTTCATTATTAACACCAATCAAAGCTTGAGATAACCCAAAATGTTTTTATTTCTTAAGGAATTAGAAAGAAATTATGAAATGATTTTTATTTCTTTTTTCATAGTTACATTTTATTTGAATTATCCTAAAATAGTTTTCATTATCTTTAAAAACCTTTACTTACTAAAGATAGAATGTTCATTTTATTTTTTCAGAGATAATTGTTTCTTTCAGTGAATCACCAATTGTTGTGACCAGCAACAACCCCCCTTTTATTTAATATTAGTAATAATACTAAATAAAAGAGGACCCTTAGTTAAAAATCCAAAAAATCAATTAAGATTTGTTTGCCTTTTAAAATAAAATTTTCTATCATAAACCTATAGAAATCCCTTTGAAAGAATATTAAAAAACATTTAAGTTTATGATAGATCATAATAAAATTGTTCTTTAAACAAGATAGCGCATCCATAATAAAATGGTATATATAAAACGCATTGATCGCAGATCGCATAGCGCAGAAAATAGAAATGATTAACGAATATCTTTTGCGTTCTTATCAATTTTGCGCTTTTGCGATTGTGCGCTTTTGTGATTTTGTGATATGCGCTTTTCTCATTTTGCGCTTTTGCGATTTTGCGCTTTTGCGATTTGCGCCTTTGCGCTATTGCGCAATTTCCGCTTTTGCGCTATTTTCATAACTGTAATGACTTCATATTGCGATATTGCGACATTGCGATATTGCGATATTGCGCAGCAAATCAGAGATCGCAATGTCGCAGATTCATATAAGCGCGCTATCCCAAGGAAATCTTCCCATATGTCAAATCCGTTATGCGCTTTAATGATTATATTAAATGATTGGATTGATTATTAATGTGAAAAGAGATTGTGTTTAGATTGAAAGTCGTTTCACAATTTAAATATTATATTTCATCCGCTTTCATATTCAAAAACAGTCTCATCACCTTTCTTATATCATTACTCTCTTTTATTCGTAAAACGCAGGCACGAAGGAGTAGACCTATATACAAAGCTTCTGCTAAACACTATGGGTAAGAATGAGAAGAGCTCAAATTCTGAGAACAAAGAAATGGCTTCGCTATACGCAGACACCGCCTGTAACAAGGATGCCGGTATATCCACTTGGGAGGGAATGTATAATCTATTAGAAGATGAAAACCCTGTGGTGATAAAAGTTGCAGCTACAGCGGGTTCAAAGAATACGTCTGAAGCGACCCGTAGAGACTTGGCTTGCTCATTTCTGCATAGAATTGCAGCAAGGCCAAGGATTCTCCCATACACAGACATGGTGAGATGGGTGCTGGATAGCAAAGATATTTCAGACAGACAATTTAGAACTCCATCTGAAGAGCTAATCGAGTCATTCACCATAGAAGATATGAGATTAATGTATAAGCTGCCAGAACCTCAGGCGTCTTTCAACAAGCAATTTATGGAATATTTTTCCAAAGAACACTCAAATTTGGCAGAATGCACAAAGGAGCGGACCAAAAGAAGTGAACCATTGAAGAAAAACAAACAAGGTATGTACAGCACGGGTTCACTCACCTCTCCTTATTGTTTTACTGCTGCCATGTTATGCAGGCTTTTTGGAAAGCCTGACATAAATATGATCTTACCCGAATGGCTTCCTTTGTTGAATGCGGCTATTAATTCTACAATTGTAGACTGGGCCAAAATCCTATTTGATAATCTCACCACTGCTATTTTTCACTACCGGTCTAAACGAAATGTTTCTCAGTGGGTTTATCCGCCTTTTTATTTATCTGCTTATGTCATGGACGCCATCTGCTATGTCTCTAAATTCCCTGTAATGGGCTGGAAATGGACTATCCACGACCCTTTGCCCATTCATGTGTACCATAAAGAACTATGGGAGTCTAAGTTTGTCCCCCATTTTTATCAAATTTGTCATGGAATAATGTTGCCATTGTACAGAACATTGTATAATAAGGATGCTCCAAGGTTATCCTCAGAAACAGAGGTTGATATTCTCCCCGTCGTGAGATGGTTTGGAGAAGAATTGTTCACCTATATTAGGGTTTTTGGAAGTTATGCTTCTCCCCATGTTTTACCCTTATATGTTCCAGATAGACTTGTAGCTCGGGAAATTGCCTATCAGACCTGTGGCTAGGGAGGTATAACAAAAGATTTAAAAGACAAGAAAAAGGGCATTTGGCCACAATTTCCCATAAAATGTGGAACATTTTCACTGTTTGATATTGGTCATGCATTTCAAGAGATAGGCAATGTTACATGCCTACAGCTGTTCAAATTATAAAGAAGGTTATTTGACCCAAATGATATTGTTAAGAATTTTACCAATGCAATCAAATTAAGGGAATTTGCCGAAGAATAGGATCTTTTTGATGATATGTTCCAAGCAAGAAATTCATTCAAAGAGGTTTTGAATTCAGCTAAAGCGCAGCTATCTCCAGAGGATTTTCAGGAATTCAAGCTGTATAGAGAAAGGAGAGTAATTCCTATTCCTTTAGATAATCTACGCTTAGAGCCCGCAAGGGAGAAAACTCCTAGTGTTAGTCTTAACGCCAGTTCAAGTACAGGTAAATCTAAATCAAAATCTGACAGAGATTCTGAACACTCCAATAAGTCTAAAGAAAAGAAAGATAAAATGGAAGAATCCATTAAAGATTCTGCACAATCTAAAGAACCTAATCAACAGCAAATTTTGACTTCTCAACAGACAAATCCTCCTCCAACCAATGTACAGCAACAGCCAGTCACCATTGAGTTAGACAAAGAATAGGAAACCTTTAATCAGTTGATTAATATAGAAGGACAGAATGTACAAACCCTTGTCCAGACAACCAAAGTTTTGAGCACAAGAACAAGCAGCACAGCTGCAGTAATAGAGCACATACCAATCACACCTTCCTCTGAAATTGTACTTAATGTAGAGGAAATTCCTCCTCTGGATGTATTTTACAGCCCAAAATACAAAGCAGTAGTAAAGAGACAAAGAAAAAAGAGAAAAATAGAAAGTACAATTGCTACTGAAGCAAAACAAGTAAATGTTTTGTGGAAAGATCCTGCCACAGAGCCTACTCATAATCTCACTAAGTTAACTCAAATAACAGGAGCTTATGCTTCTACAACAATTGATAAAGCAGTTGAGATACAACTTTTGTTGGATGAAAAAGAAGAACAGGTAAAAGCTCTGCAACAGCAATTCCAACAGGTACAGGCCAATAAGGAAGCACAATTGAAACTTGAAGAGTTACAACAACAACTTCAAGAAATGCAAACATGACATCAGAAAAGCCTGGCTGATAAAGACAAACAAATACAGATTATCCAAGATCAGCATAAAGATGATCCTAAGCTTCCAGAATTCATTTTAGAAACCATCGCTTTGAACAATCAACTACTGCAGCAAGAGGAAGTTTTCTGCCAAAAAATCTCACAATGGAATTCTTTGTGCCAAGAGAGCGATAAAATCACAAATCATGTCGTAGATTTATGAAATGATTATGATTTGATTAATGAAAAGATCAATGATTATCTAGCATGGCAAAAGACAGAAGAAGGCAAAAAAGCTGGTGCACCCATCATTAACGAGAACCATAAAGAAATACTGTTTAATAATTGGGATGCACAAATCAGAAGGGCAGAAAAGGCAGCAGAGGAGGCGGCTACAGTGGAAAACACTCTCACTGATTGTGTAAATGACAATTTACACAAAGCTAACTTGATTTCTGAAACTGTTCCAGGATATCTCCCACAGGAAAATCAACTCCAAACAGAATGGAGGCAAAAGGCAGAAGAAAGAGAAAAATCCATCCAAGGGTTGACAAGATTGAATTGGGACTCATACTGGATGTACTTGGTAAAGCCACACAGTCAGCACAGTGCGCTCAATTGTATCATCAATGCTACAAAGAAGATTTCTCCTACGCTTGCCGACTCAGTCTTTTCAGGACAGTTGAATTCTGAAGTCTGTCAACCGCATCTTCTCAAAACTATGCTAGATGCCTGCAAGCTGAAAGATCAAGTTAATAGATAGATAGATTTAGTTTTAATTTCACTGTATTTTAGCCTAGGAAAAGGACGATCATTGAACCGAATCCTTAATTTTTGTAATAAACTATTTTTAGAGTTAGTTAAGTAGTATTTAAACCCCTCTCATGCATTTAGAGAGGGGTCTTGGATCTTAATATTTTTGGACTTGGAGATTGCATTTCTGTACTCCATTGTCTTATATATTTTTTGAAAAAGGATCACATCTGGTGATTTTCATGCGGAATTATCTTTGAAGTGTTGCATTTCTGTACCTTGGAATTTGGTTTTGCATTCTAGTTACTGGATAGAGTATCAGATTGCATTTGAAACTCTTCAAGATGAACAAGGTATTTCTATCTGTTCACTGTTGATTTCTTTTGTTTTATGATATTCGTTTTAAAATTGCTATCATTTATATGTATATTTCTTTTCACAACGCTTTCCTTTTATATATCATTTCTGAGTATAATTGAAACGTTATTTTTTCATAGTTACATGTAAATGGTATACAATGATGAATGCAATATGCTTATATAACTCTGTTTAATTTCTTAAACAGAGTTATCTTTATTTTTTTCTGCACATTTCAATTTGATCAATAATACATTTTCATGGTTATTGTTGAATTGAAACAATCTTAAGTTGTATTCACATATAGCTACCCGGGTTAATGTTAGAATTTCTTTATCAGTATTTAGCTTAAATTAGATAGTTTTATTTCAGTTTGTTTAGTCCCATTTCCACCCATCCAATCCAATCCATTTAGTTACAAGGAAACTGGTCCTTTAAATCCAGTCGGAGCCACCATACCAAACGGAAAAGGAGCTGCCTTAAGGTCCCGACCGGGTGGTTTTCCCCGATGTTTGAAGCAGAGATTTTCTAGGCTTCAACAGGACCCTTTAAAAATTTTAGGATTAATATTTATTTTTAGAAATAAAACCTAAATATAGGATTTTATTAGATTAAGTTTTAAATTTTCTTTTAAAAATAAGAAAATCACCTAAACAATGCCTAAAAGAACTCACAAAGAAAAAAGAATAAAAGCAGCAAGAAAATAGCAGAGAAGTTGCAAATAGTGAATCACTAAAATAGAAAATTGTTGAAAATGCAACAAGATGATGGAGCTTAGTGAAATGAAGTCGCCTTCACTAAGTGGGCCTGTAGGCTATTTTTGGCACAAAGTCTATTTTTAGACATATGGAGCATGGTCTAGGAGTTGCAGTATGCTATTCTTGGATGATTGGTCGAGTTGGTAAAAATAGATGGACCTCTATTTTTAGACATACAGGTCAAAGTCTATTTTTAGACTACCTGTCTAAAATAGGTCAATCAAATGTTATTAACCCTTAATAATATTTGGACTATAAACTTCAGTTGGAGCTACGGATGTGGCCCATGCATCTGACAGAAGGAATTACGCTATTCCTAGGGGTTTGGTGAGCTCATGCATGGTTGACTTCAGTTAAAAATCAAGTGGCGGAGTTTGGTGGAGTTGATGAGACAGTTGGTGGAGTTGTGTTCGGGTTAACTTAGTTGAACTAGTTGTATTTAGTTTAACTGGCTAATACACTAGAGATGAGTGGGGTGAATTAAATATTATTTAATTCACTAAACATTAACTCATTATTCAACTAAAGAACACATTAGTTGACTGCAGTTCATGGACAGTTCAGTGAAGACCAGTGGAAGAGGTAGATGAAAGGGTGAGTTTGCTATTAGTTGCGACATTAGTTGTGCATGAGATTTGCAGAAGAATTGGAGGAGATTTCCCATGAGGATTGCGCAGTTGAAGCCAAGGAGATTCGAAATTGGATCTCACATTACACCAACTTGGATTGCACAGTAGAGGCAGGCAAATAGTGGATGAGTTTTGAACCTGTGACTTGTTCAAAACTGAGCTAGTTTGTGTGTAACTTTTGGAGATAGTACTGAGTACTTGTGAGGAGTATTGTGCTATGTATTGTTACATGTTCTCTTCCATTATAATATAAAAAATAGCTGGGGGTTTTCAGCTATAAGCTTTCCCCATACATATTGTGTTTATGAGCGCATGCGACTGTTTCTATTTCCACATATTGATGATCAATTGTAGAAGAGGTTATGTGTTATGCATGAATTCAAATTAGTGTATGACCAGGATAATATCAGTGGATAAATCTTCATTATTCAACAAATTTCTACATGGTATCGGAGCGAGTTGATCATCGGGATCTATTACAGTGATTATAATTTTATTTCGATAGACAGAGTCTGTAACGGGCCAGGTAGCCTCTGGATCCATCCTTTCTCTGAAAGGTGACATATCCAGTAAATGCCCCTACAGTCGATTTATGTGCTAGAAATACTTTTTTCTCACGAGTTTTAGATCGAGAAGCAGTTGGAGTTTGAGCTTGGAATTCGAATTTTGCAGCAGATTGTTTTCTTGGTGCGAGAGTTGAAATGTCTTTCAACGGTTTGCGACTCGAGTATGCCCTTGAAGGTAGTTCGAATTATGTTGCATGGAAAGACCGGATGGAGGTGGTATTAGATGATAATGGGCTAAATGATTTCGTAGATATGGATGTCCAAAAGCCTACTGATCCTGTTGAAGTTGAGGCTTGGAAAAAGAAGATGGAAAAATGTCGAAGGATTCTGTTGGAGGGCGTGAAGGATCACATTGTATCCAGCCTGCATGGAAAATCTTCTCCATATTTGATGTGGAAAGCATTGACAGATCTATTCCAGAGCAAGAGCGACCAAAGGAAGCTGGCGCTCAAGGATAAACTCAGAAACATTAAGATGGAGAAAGGCGACAGTATCACCAAGTACCTCACGAAGTTCACTCAATGTAGAGATGAGCTGGGAAGTGTGGGGGTGATTGTCGATGATGAGGACTTGGTGGACCTGGCTCTCCTTGGTCTTCCGAAGAGTTGGCATTCCTATCAAGACTCTATCAATGGTCGGGAGAAGTTTCCGGGATGGGAGCGACTTTGGTCGGATCTCATGCAAGAGGAGATAAGGCGGACTACCAGGGACGGATCTTCATCAAAGGCATCTGATGAAGAAAATTGCACTTTGACTGCCAAAGAAAAGAAGGGGAAGAGCAAGAAAGCTTCTCAGTCTGGTGCGAAAGGCAAGAAGCAAGACATGTCCAAGGTGAAGTGTTTTCACTGTCACCAACACGGACACTATGCCACAAATTGTCCGCAGAAGAAGAAAAATAAGAAGGCTGCTGGATCTGCAGTGGGAGAGGCATTGGCCTCCCAGTTTGAACTAGATTTTTCACTGATCGCATGCTTGGTCTCAAGTGTGATGGGATCAGTATGGTTCTTGGACATTGGTGCGTCATTTCACATGACAGGAGATCGGGATCTATTTTCAGATCTGGAGGAAAAAGATCTTAGAGTGCACATCGAGATGGGCGATGATGGTAGATACAGTGTGACCGGTATCGGTACCATTTCCTTTGAGAGGGAGTCTGGTAAACCCTTCGTATTGAAGGAAGTATTGCATGTTCCAGGATTAATGAAGAATCTGATCTCTGTGGCGATGTTGGAAGACAAGGGGTATGATGTGGTCTTTAGCGAAGGAAAGGCTTTCCTGCGTAGTAAGACAACTGGAGAGACCCGAAAGATAGGGGTTCGAGTCAAGAACCTTTATTAGTTGCAAGTAGATGGCAGCGCAGCAATGGCATGCAAGGCGGAAGGAGTGGTGAGCCAGGATGATGGCGAGCTATGGCACCGGAGATTGGGCCACCTTCACCATGGAGCCTTGAAGATACTGCAGCAGATTTCTACTGGGCTTCCTAAGGGCACTCTTGCGTAGTCAGTTCAGTGCAAGGGGTGTACCTTGGGAAAATATGTGAAAGCCACCTTTCACGAGAAGGATAGTCGTGCCACGACAATCCTTGAGAGAGTTCACACAGACGTGTGTGGTCCTTTCTCAATAGCTTCGACAGCAAAGCACAAGTACTATGTGATCTTTGTTGATGATTTCTCTCGGAAGTGTTGGATCTTCTTCATGTAGAAGAAGAGCGAGACATATTCAAAGTTCTGTGAATTCAAGGCGTTGGTTGAGAAGGAATCATGGAAGCATGTGAAGGCTCTTAGGAGCGAAAATGGTGGTGAATTCATCTCTGTTGAATTCAAGGACTTTTGTAGCGCAGAAGGGATTCGGAGAGAGCTCATCGCACCCCATAACCCACAGCAGAACGGGGTCGCTGAGCAGAAGAACAGAACAATCGTGGGTGTTGCACGGGCAATGTTGCATGATCAGGGCCTACCCCTTCACTTGTGGGCTGAGGCATGCAATACTTCAGTGTATGTGCAGAACCATTGTCCTCACAAGATACTTGGCATGAGTACACCGGAGGAGGTGTTTTCTGGCAAGAGGCCTGACATTTCTCATTTGTGGATTTTTGGCTCACCTGTCTACATGCATGTGATGAAGGACGCTAGAAAGAAGCTGGATCCGACTGCAGAGGTTGGGATATTTGTGGGGTACACTGATACGCCCCACAAATATCGTGTGTATTTTCCAGACAGTCGCAAGACTGTTGTGCGACGAGATATCAAATTTCAGGAGGAGAAATCCATGAAGTGTTCACTTGAGAGGGAGCCACACTTGCATGCAGAAGAGGAGCTATTAGTTCCTAAAGAGGAGCTTCCGGATGTGGATCAGCCACAAGAGGAAGTTCATGAAGTGGAAGAGACCACTCATGCAGCGCCAACCATCAGAGGGCGCAAGCGCACTACAGAAGTTGAGCGACTGGCTCGAGATGTAGAGAAGGTTGTAGGACCACCTACAGCACAGCGCAGACAGAGACAGTCACCGGACCAGTACACTGGATACATGGCTCTTGTGAGAAAATGTGTCGTGACAAAACCATCCTCTTTCGAGGAAGCTGTGGAGGACCCTGCATGGGTAGATGCCATGGTGGAAGAGTATGATTCGATTGTCAGAAACAATGCATGGGAGATTATCCCGCGACTGGAGGGGAAATCAGTGGTGGGTTAGCGATGGATCTACAAAGTGAAGCAGGTGGCTGACGGGAGTGTGGAGAAGTACAAGAAGACGAGCGTTCGTGCTTTCGCGCATCAAAGGGACTTCATTATGAGACTCTGCACCGTCGCAGGTACCGCCCATACCGACGATCCGTGCCTTCCCCGCCGCGTATGGTGGCACATCCATCGATGGATGTGAAGGACCGTGTTCCTCATCGCAGCTATCGTAGAGGAGATGTACATAGAGCACCAAGATTTCGAGATCTTCAACAGCGAGTCGCATGTGTGCGTGCCCGAAGAGAGCACCGTACGGCCAAGGCAAGCATCGTGCTTGCACACACGGAGACAAAGGAGCCAACCGGACTTGGATTCTCCAAGAGGAAGGATCCAACCCTGAGACTCGCATTGTGGTGGAGGGGAAGCTATTGATCATCGTACTGTATGTAGATGATCTGATTTTGACTGGCGATGAGCAGTGGATACTTTCATGCAAGGAGGATCTTGCACGAGAGTTTGAGATGAAGGACTTGGGCATCCTTCATTATTTCCTGGGATTGGAGATTTGGCAGCGCAGCGGAGGACTGTTTGTTTCTCAGGGAAAGTATGCCCGGGAGATTCCGGAGAGGTTCAACATGCATGGCTGCAAGCCTGTTGACACTCCTCTTCCTGGTGGTTGGAGGAAGGAGGATGCTACTTCAGCGGAGGTAGTGGATGCCACTGTCTATCGACAATTGATGGGGTCGCTTATGTATCTGGTCAATACACGACCCGATATATGCTATGCTGTTAACCAGCTTTCACAAGTTATGGTTAAGCCGACCAAGCTCTTCTGGAAGGCCGGCAAGCATGTATTGCGTTATCTTAGTGGCACATCGGGATATGGTCTGTGGTACAGATAGGAGGATGGAGCGAAGCTTTGCGGCTTCACCAATGCAGATTAGGCAGGGAGCCCAACGGACTGAAAGAGCACATCTGGATGAGTCTTCAGTATCGGGTCGACAGCAGTTTCCTGGTACAACAGGAAGCAGATATCCATGGCACTCAGTTCAGCAGAGGCCGAGTACATGGCAGCTAGCTTGGCTGCATGTGAGGCTATTTGGATGAGGAAGATCCTCATCAGATTTTTCGGGTCACACTTGGAGCCTATTGTGATTTATTGTGATAACCAGAGTTGCATTAAACTCTCAGCTAATCCATTATTTCATGATATATCCAAACACATCGACATCAGGTACCATCATATCAGAGATTGTGTGCAGCGGAGAATCATGTTACTTTCATATATTCCCACGGAGGATCAGGATGTTGACATCTTGACGAAGGTGCTCACCAGGAGCAAATTCGAATTCCATAGAGGCAGGATAGGGGTTGCAGATAATCCATATCTTGTTGAGAGGGAGTGTTGAAAATGCAACAAGATGATGGAGCTTAGTGAAATGAAGTCTCCCTCACTAAGTGGGCCCGCAGGCTATTTTTGGCGCAAAGTTTATTTTTAGACTATGTCTATTTTTAGACATATGGAGCATGGTCTAGGAGTTGCAGTATGCTATTCTTGGATGATTGGTCAAGTTGGTAAAAATAAATGGACCTTTATTTTTAGACATACAGGTCGAAGTCTATTTTTAGACTGCCTGTCTAAAAATAGGTCGGTCAAATATTATTAGCCCTTAATAATATTTGGACTATAAACTTCAGTTTATCCTCTTGCAACACTTCAGTTGGAGCTACAGATGTGGCCCATGCACCTGACAGAAGGAATTACGCTATTCCTAGGGGTTTGGTGAGCTCATGCATGGTTGACTTCAGTTAGAACTCAAGTGGCGAAGTTTGGTGGAGTTGATGAGACAGTTGGTGGAGTTGTGTTCGGTTTAACTTAGTTGAACTAGTTGTATTTAGTTTAACTGGCTAATACACTAGAGATGAGTGGGGTGAATTAAATATTATTTAATTCACTAAACATTAACTCATTTTTCAACTAAAGAACACATCAGTTGACTGCAGTGCATGGACAGTTCAGTGAAGACCAGTGGAAGAGGTAGATGAAAGGGTGAGTTTGCTATTAGTTGCGACATTAGTTGTGCATGAGATTTGCACAAGTATTGGAGGAGATTTCCCATGAGGATTGCGTAGTTGAAGCCAAGGAGATTCGAACTTGGATCTCACATTACACCAACTTGGATTGCGCAGTAGAGGCAGGCAAATAGTGGATGAGTTTTGAACCTGTGACTTGTTCAAAACTGAGCTAGTTTGTGTGTAACTTTTGGAGATAGTACTGAGTACTTGTGAGAAGTATTGTGCTATGTATTGTTACATGTTCTCTTCCATTATAATATACAAAATAGCAGGGGGTTTTCAGCTATAAGATTTCCCCATACATATTGTGTTTATGTGCGCATGCGACTGTTTCTATTTCCGCATATTGATGATCAATTGTAGAATAGGTTATGTGTTATGCATGAATTCAAATTAGTGTATGACCAGGATAATCTCAGTGGATAAATCTTCATTATTCAGAAAATTTCTAC
>JAXQQM020061791.1:0-49447 GCA_034641835.2 Pinus albicaulis | reverse complement strand
TATGATAAGAGTAGTTCATATTTGTTCATAGATTGGACAACAAAGATCAAATTGTCGATACACAAGAATAGTGATCTTGAGAGGACTCAAACCATTGTTAGGTGGTGGATTTGAAGAGCCCTAGATGAAGACAATATTGTGGGCCCTAGATCCGTAAAAAGAATTGACTATGGTTGGGCAGATTGATGGTAGTCCAGGTACAGTTGGAGGGTTGTTAGGTTACTATCAAAGAAGAGCCCTGACTCTTGTTCTGGTGAAGGACAACAAAAATTGGTAGAAGGGAAGGTGTATAGGGCCTAAGTATGTGAAGACTTTGAAGGACTAAAATAATAGTCAAGTGGGCCAACTAACTAGCCCTAGTTCACTATATTGTAGAGGATTGATTCAGTGAGAAGAAGGGCAGCCTCCATAGCCATGGAATTCTCATATTGGAGCTGTAGTATGGCAAAAGTGGGCATGCCAAAGAGTTGTTCACAAATGGAATTGTGAACAACTTGTTACCACTCAAACTAGTAATAGACCTAAAAGGGGTTCCTAAGAGGGAAATTGCTAGGACAAGGGAAACAATGGAGGTTTAGCCCATTGTCACCACATCTAAGGCTCCTTGCTCTTCACAGAATTTCACTGATGGGTAGAGCCCCGAAAGTTTAGGAAGTCACTTGTAGAGTATAGGTCAATGAATAGGTGGGAAGTGACCCTCGAATCCCTTTTCCTAAGATAAAATAAAGGGTGGGACTTGCTTTCCTTTTAAGCAACGGATTTTATCTTCTAGGGAGAGAGGAGGGGGATTGAAGGGTTGAGGGAGAATAATAAGACTTATGAAGGAAGTTCTCAATCCATAAAATCCTTTGGGAACTTGGATTCCCAAATGGTCCTTGATGAAAGGCCTTTAACACCAAATGGGACCACATGGGGCCAAGTGGACCCATCCCAGGTTCGGGGATGGAATTTAGCAACCAATGATGTTCCTATCCTCGACAAGGTGAGGGGAAAGGATCAGACAATATTTTTTACTTCGATAGGTCAAATTGATCCTACTATGTTTTATCCTTAGGAACACCTAGGCAAAACTTGATCCTAGGGCTAGGGCTTGAGGTATCCGGAGATTCCGCCATTGGGATTGGTCCAAGTTCTGAGGAGAGTGAGGGCACCCAAAAATGCAGCTGCCTGTAGGAGAAGAAGTTTTCCTCTAGCTATATTCCTGGGAAATTATTGCCCTAGGTGACCTAATGGGGCTAGACCTAGGGAATGTGAAAATTTCTTAATATAGGAAACCCTACTACAATATCTTGATTTACTTCTCCTACTTGAATTAAGTTACAAGTTAATTTCTGAGATATTCAATAAATTAGCGAAGTAAATAGTAAATACAACTAGTAACCTCCACATACAGATCAAATATTGAATAACATGCTTATAGACAAAGTGACACATAGATTTTTTGGAAAACTGTCCTCGGAAAAAACCCAATGCAGGAAAATCGATGTAGCTAGCTCTAGAGGGTTTTAATTATTATGTAGAATCTAAGTAAAACAATCCTAGGCACCAAAACTGGTTAACCCAAAAGAGAAATAAAAACGACAGTAATACGTTGCTCTGAAGCCCTCCACATCAGCCTGACTGGCCTGCATCGGCCTCTGTGCTGCTCAGTAAGGGTCTGCGTTAGAGTTGAAGGGATTACACTGCCCCTGCACTACCTTGAATAGGCTTGTGTTAGCCCTGCGTGACTCTTGCTACCTCTGCGCTGCCCCTGCTGGGCTCTGGCTAGATTGCATGGCTCCTGCCACCCCTACTACTTTGGCTGGGTGGAATGCTTAAGCATAAAAAGCATAGGTAAGAAAGAAGGCACTGGCCAAGGTAATGCATAACGTTCTAAAAAATTGAAGAAATGAAATGAAAATAGATCAATGTCCACAAATAACTGAAATAGCTCAATGGGACTAGAGAGTAAAAGCTTTGACAACAACGATAAGTGCTTATAGCATCAGCTAAGAGAACAGAGGAGACTAGTTCATGAGGTTAAAATGTTGTATAATTGTTGGTACAGGAAATTTGTAGAATTGTTAGAGTAAATCTCTGCAGGTACCATTAATTGGTGATCATCTATAATCATTTCATTTCATCAAATACCCTAATGAATGGGCCTTACAAGCTATTTGTGTAGACAAACCCCACAGAAGCTGCGTGATGGAAAAATATTCACACTATATTGAAGAAAACACCTACCAAATAAGGATGACATTTCAAATGGGGAAAGAAAAAATAGAGATATAGACATCGAAAATGTTAAAATGCTAGGGCAATAGGAAAGAAACTAGGTAGCATGGTAGAAAGCACAACAAATAAAAATGGAAAACCCTACAAATTAGCACCCATCCAAACATCACCAAATTTTTTTATTTAACTCTAAATCTCGAAAGAGTTTGAAGTTTATCCTTGGAGGACCACAACCCTTGAAGAGTTTAGGTTGCTTCCGGAGTGAAGGGTTAGGGATTGCATTGTGCCCTAACTAAAATTGTAGGAGCAACAAACTAACAGTGTGGACAACAACGTTTTGTGGAAGTTTTTTGGATCAATGTGTTTGATCAGATTGGATCGTGACTTTGCAGTCTGTGGGAACCATGTTGGAGGATTGATTGGGTGATCGAGAGCCTCCTTAGGTTAATATCTTGTAGATTTGGAATGTGATGCATTCAAAGACATCAAAGAAAGTTATGAAAATATGTTAGCATTGGTTTATTGGCATTGTATGTTTTAGCTAGAAGATTGTTGGAAGGTTGGGTTAGCTCATCATCAATTTGAATAAGAAAAATATTGAATTGATAAAGGAAAAAAACGAGGAACTAATAATCCCATAGACTATTTTTAATCTCATGGATGTTAAATTTTCATTTCATTTCATAATTAAAACCAACTTGTTCAATGGTTTATATCTTCCAAAATTTCCATACCATTGTTTTTTTTAAAGTCTTATTTTTTCAGAGGTCCTTGACATTACACCAAAGGTGTTCCTCACAGGATTTTTCTGGGTAGATTTGGCCAATCAAATACTTTGGTTTTCATCCTCCTCCCTCGAATCAAAATTTTTACCACGTGAAAGATCTCACGACTACCATATTTCCATAAATGACTTCAGCAATATGGTTTTCTCTATCTGAGGGAAGAGCTTTGATGGATTTTCAATCCTCTGATACATAATCTCTGCTTCTCAAATTCCAATAGGATTGTGATAGTGCATGAATAGCTGTTGGGGTGGGTTCAAAATAGCGACAAAACATCAAGTCCCTACCTACAGTTTCAGTTGCATCAACGCTTATTTGTCAGCGATATGGGCGAAGGGGACTCGAATTTTGGAATGCATTGTATCGTACAATTGGTGCTTCTGAGATAGATTTATTACTTCCATACCTAGATGCAAAGCAAAAAGTCTATCACTGATAACAAGAAATCTCATGAAATTTTTTTCTGGCCTGGAATCTCAATTCCTGGATGACAACAAATACGTCGAGAACATTACGTGATTATCCTCTATTTCCCATCGATCATCTTCTTCCTCAATAAATTTGGACAACTTAGAATGGTAATTCAAAAGTTGGAAGTTTCTTGAGATGATTGAATGACCAAGCTCCAACTTCAATTGTTTATGTTTCTTTTAGTACAACGTGTTCCCTATCATGCCAACAAATACAGGAATCGGCTCAAGGGCTTACTAGTAGTTTCTTAATGCACATCATGTGGACTTTGAATTTGTAGAGCATCAACATGGGTGTTCACATGATGGCTTGGCTGCAAAATTCAGACCAATTTTTCAACTCGATACTGGTGGCAAAGGAGTTGAATGTGGGCATGGAAGTGAAGAAGTGGACAAAGGTAGTCGAGAATGAATTTGTCACAACAGAGGAGATTGAGAAATCCTAATTTGAAGCCTAATGGCTAGAAATTGATATGGAAAATAAGAAACTCAGTAATACAATCCATTTTTTGTGTAGGGATGGAAGGGAAAGCACTGTCAATTTAGTGGATTGAGATTTAAAGAGATGACTCAGATCCATGAATCTCTTCATCCTCCGAGGGAAATGCATGGTCATCATTTTGAAGGATGAGGAATGATTCATATCAATTGCATGATAGTAGCACACGTGTGTAAGAAGAACAAACATATATACTATTGTGTTGATTTCCATGAAAGTTATAAAGTTATACCCATGAATTTAGAGATTTTTCCATAGACTAAACAAATTTATGGATGTGGGGACACTCATGTTCCATTCCCAACCATATTGAAAAATTGTTCTGAGTGTTCAAAATTGAGTTTCATGTGTGTATAAGTGTGGATATATATATATGTCTTGTTAATGGAGCAATGATGTTTTATGGGACCCCATTTCGATATGTAAAAATGCTTGAAATTTCCAGTTAAAATATTGGGAAATAACTTTCATACTACTTTGTTTAATCATGATTCGATGAAGTGCTTAATTTTTTTGATATTTAATCAACTTTACACAGTGATTCACCGAGAGACCAGTTATATTTCACCTTTACTAAACTTGCAATTACCCCTAAATGATTTTCTGAAATGAATCTCATGAAGATAAAATTGCCTAAATTAAATTAAGTTAAAGAAGCAACGGAAAAAAATAAAAACAAATTTAAAAATAGATGGTTCTAGATAAAAATTCAATGCATATACTTGAAAATCAATTTTCAAATCAAATTAAAATTAAAGTAAATAAAACTAAAACATAGAACAAATTAATAACAATACCATGTCATATTAATTTTAAATACACTAAAATATTTTCAACATTTTTTTTATAAATATAAATAGAGATTAATATCAATATTTATGCAATATCTATATAAGAGTTTTTGTAATGATATTTTTTCAAAATTATCTTCTATTCCTTGGATATATTTGCACTTTAGAGATCATTACTAGAGGGTCATTTCCATCTGATGTTAATTGACTGGTCCATTGCCTCCCTAAGGTCAGTACAGGGTTTGAAACTCAGATTTCTTTGAGATCCTGCCTTCTGAATGTAAAAACAGGGCCTGGGGAGGAAGCCTGAGACGAAATCAGTGTAGGAGACAGATGCCCAACAAATAGGCTGAAGCGGGGATTACACGCATTCTTCCTTTATTTTCTATGAAAAATGAGGTATTGTTGGAGATGTTATCCCTTTCTCAGTGTCTTTTTTGTTATTTCATGTTTGTATTTTGGAATTTGTCTCGATACCCAACAAACACGGGTCTTGAAATCCCTTTTTAACTTGTCTCCCCTGTCGATGAATACAAGTTCTGGTGACCCATGCAATTGGAGCGGTGTGAATTGCACTGCAAATAATGACATCGAGCTTCATATGTCTGGCTTTGGGCTGAAGGGAAACGCCTGGCAGATTGTATGCCAGATTCCAGCCCTTCAAGTCCTTGATGTCTCTAGCAATGTGCTATCAAACCCATCTGATAATGATATCAAGGCTTGCACAAGCTTGGTTTCCCTTAACATTAGCTCAAATTTTATTCCAGGCTCCCTTCCTTCGCTTGCACGGATGCACAATCTGCAGTACCTAGATGTCTCTTACACTAAATTAGGAAATGATTTTGGCCCACAAATCTAGAGTTTGATAGACCTTAGAGTGCTCAATTTGATACACAATCAATTCACTGGTTCAATCCCTTCCTTGCTAGGATTTCAGGTGAATTTAGAGAAATTAGATCTCTCTCATAACGTTTTTGCAGGGGAATTTACCCCGGAGCTTGTGAGCTACATCAATTTGGATTTTCTAGACCTCAGCTTCAATATGTTGATGGGAAATATCCCTGATAGTATTGGGAGATTCTCCAATTTAAGAGTCCTGAATGTGTCAGCCAACGTCGTTTCTATCTGATGTTAATTGACTGGTCCATTTCCTTCCTATTGGCACCAAAGGTCCAGCACAGGGTTTGAAACTCGGATTCCTTCAAGATCCTACCTTATTAATGGATTCACTCTTGAAACTCATGGTCAGGGCTCTCTGCGCGTCTCATGTATCTTAGGTACGTTTCTCAGGTGCGGTGGAATTGGACTCCTCCTTGCAATTAAGTTAAGACCATTTTTTTCTAAGAAAAATGTTGTGACGTGGAGGTTTTACTGAGAAAATTTGTGCAAGATGGGGCTTTTGTGGGAAAATTACATGCAACATTTGAGGATACCCAGCGGGAGAAGCTTCTGCAATATATCAGCGCAGAAGCTTTTGAGGGTAGCCAGTGGGAGAAATTTGGTAGACATGACTCCACAACCTTTAGGCAGTGGAAAATCTCTATGTGTCGCAGATTTTTTTGGTACACAACCTTTGACTATTGATTCTGCATATGTCAAAGATGCTTCACATTCTCCTGGTCCTTCATGAGGACAAACGAGAGTCCACTTTTTGTGCAAAAAAAAATTAAGGGCAAAAGATACCTCTGAAACATGTAACTACTTGGTTCGCATGGACTCTTTACCTACCAGCAGTGGAAAAGTGGTTGATGTAACAGAGTTAAACTATAAACTGGATAAATCCTCTTGCATTGTAGACAAGGAGGACATCACATCAATGATATGGCATTTAAATAAGGCCATCGGAGCAAGCGTAGCAGGTCTTGGAACATGCATTTCTGTTAACACCGAAACAGGAAGAGAATCCCTTGTTTGTGAAAATGACAATGCGCATGAGATTTATTCATTTCATAGGTCTGCTTTCAACTGTCAAGGTGTAAAATAAGGTGTTTTTGGCAAAGGCTTTCTTCCTTCTATCTTGGAGAGGCCAGAGAAGCCAACCAACCAAGAACTGAATGGCAGATAGAGAGAGCATGTGTTTCATAAGGTTTGTACTGGCAATGATCCAATAGATCAAGGCTTCAGTCTCAGAAATAATAAAGGAAGGTTGTCGGAGCAAGAGTTACAAAAAAGTGGCTTATCTACATGTGATGGAATACATTTGATAGATATCCTAGAAGGTCTTGTAATTCTGGATGAGAATGGCTTTTTCTCCAATCCGTTGGAAGATTCATTCGGGCCAGATCATTTGAAGAGACCTAGAAAACCAATCTACTTTCCTTATATGCGTCATAAGATCCATTCCAAGGACTACAGGACATGGAGATCATTTGTGGATGACTTTGAAGACATTTGTGGCTGTGGGATGAATTATAAAGAGAGAGGCTCTAGCATTTGGAATGTTGCACATACTTTATTATATCAGGGTAGAAAATATCTTGAATAGTTTGTAGATAGAGTAGAAATGTGTTTTGGCCTCCCAAATGAAACTAAGGATGTTAAAAGCACCTGTTATCTTGATGCTTTTAGCAATGGTCATCGTAAATGCTCTATCAAGATGTAGAGTGCAGTTTCCCAAAAAAAAAGAGAAATTACCAAAGCTATATTACCTGTGAAATATATAATCTTCCTGATTAGAAGCTTATCAACCTATTGATAACCGCTAACACCAGTGGTCTCCCTAAATAGGAAAGCATCCAATATGTTTGTGGTTCTACTTTTCCATGCACACAAAATACGGTCTATGTTGAAGAACTAGAGGAAAACAGATCAAACACTGAGACTGTATTGGATAATATTTCTGAGGCTAATCTACAAGTTCAAACAGATAAGTCAATGGTGGAAATTTTAAAATGCACTGGAGATGAAATCATATTCAATCCTGTTGAGCAAGCCACTGAATGTTCAAGTTCATTTTGAGAAACAAAATTTGACAGTGAAAATGATGGTCCATGCTCTGGAATGTGTGATGCTGCTGAAGTAGAATTAGAGTTGTGTAATGGTAATGGAACCGCAACTTCTACAACAGTTGATGCAAGTGGATTAATGAAGAGGAAGAGGCATTGACACTTGAGTGGAAAGATTAGACACCATATTGAATGATGGTGACAAGGGATTGAATTGCGGATTAGAGAGCTTCCAAATACGACCACTTACTTGATTTTTTTCAAGAAAGAAAGCCATGGAAGGATGAGCAGCAAGTTGTGAAGGCATTTACAACGAGATCTTCCTCTTTAATAGATAAAACTCATAGGCACCGGATTTTGCAGTGCAAGCGAAGAAAGAAGTTTCAAAATGCAGTGGAGTTTTCTTTTGATATCTCTTGTCATCCCTTGTTTTCTTTATATGAGAAGAAGAAAATATTGGAAGCGAATGGAGTTTCAATTGATGATGATTCTAACAACATGAAAACAATTACAAGTAATGTGAGTAACGATAGATTAGAGGAAAATCATTTTGAGGATCATTTAAGAGAGACAGAATCTAAGGACAGAGAAAAATCCATAGAGTAGATGTTATGGAAAATTGAAACTTTACAATCACATATACTGAAGATGAAAAATCAGCTAAACAGATATAAGTCTAGAAAAGCTATGAAATACTCTGCTAGGAACATTTCAAACAATTTCTATATCAGCGACTTTTATAATTTATTATGTCTGGAGTAGATTTTATTTATTGTACAGTATAGAATAGCTTGTCCCATCCCTGGTTCCTTACTGCCCACAGTTTTACGCAATGAAAATACTCAATTCGAACCCCGATTCAAGGGTTTTCACAAGGAAAGACTAGTCAGAGAATGGAAAGATGGAAGGCTAAGTATCCTGGATCTACTTCACAACAATGGCTACATGGATTTCTTCAAAGCTTCAGGTGGCCTAGAGTTTACTTGAGAAGGTAAATATATTCATATCTCTTGCCTCTTTCCACAGTTTTCTTAATGCCTTTTCTCATTGCTCAATCCAGATCGCATGCATCCATCAAAATTACCACATATATCTACTTAATTCTTCTTAGATTATTAATGTTTATCTCGAACAAACAGTATGCAACGAATGCTAGAATGTTAAAAAAAATTCATGTTATTTAAAAAAACGCAATGAAATTTGAAAGAAAACCTCTGGATGCTTGGCAATTTGCTACCCTGCAAACCCTCACTTCATTACCTATGATGTCTTAAGGAAATTGTGAAATTCTACAGATTGACCATTGGAGCTCTCTTGGTAACATTACCCAATGAGATTTGAAACCAACCCCTTTGGATGTTTGGGGATTTTCTATCATGCTAACCCTTACTGCATTAGTTTTGGTGAATGTTTTGGAAGTTATTTATAAGATTTCAATTCCATTTCAGTAAATTGTGTAAATCTACAGATTGACCAGCAAGGTTTGGCATCACTTGGAAAGCAAGAAAAGCCTCGATCCAATGAACTTGACATCGGCTTTGGAAATCCAAATGAAATTCCTCCTTTGCAAGATCAATTCAATAAGAAGTCACAGGAGACCCCTAAACTTTTAAATAAATAACACATAAAAAATATTCTTGGTGAAAAACATTCACCGACCTGACATCTTCATGGCCTTAAGAAATCCACTTCAAGTTCAATTGCCTCACAGCCTGAGGAAACAATCTAAGAGGCACTTAGGAGATTATTGCCTAAGGTTGCTAAGCCATTGCTGGTCATAGGAAATGATGACTGGGCAGAACTTTTGGCTTCCCCTAAGCTTGCTAGTCATGGAAGTAGTTTGAGAAACTCTGGTAATGCTGGAAATGGAAATGTTACAAGTAAGACTCCTTTCTTTGCAGGTAAAGATGCATACAAAAACATGGTTTCAAATACCGAATTATCAGCATCTATTACTTCTAAGCATGCTCCACCCAATTCATATAATTCAATTTTTTCACAGAGTGCTCGTCATTCAGATGGCTTGGCATTGTCAATATCTCTTGATTCAAACAAATTTGTGAGACACGATAATAACTTAGAGACTGATTCTAGATGCAAAGGAGATGGATACATAATCTAGAATGAGACACCTGCTACAAGAGGTGAATCCTTCAGTACCATTAAGTGTACAATGAACCAAAAATCGTTTCTAGTAGTAACTCTTCCACTCAAGGGAGCGGATGTGATCCATCTATATCAGAAGATTTAACAAAGGCTCAAGATGGGGTAGAAAACACAGACATAAATGGTTACAAAGGGCTTCCCGCAAATGAAAGTGTTGACCGGCATGATGAAGGTTTGATTATTTTTGTCAGTAGTATTTCTCCTTCACATGTAAGGGAAGAGAGCTCAATAAGAGCCCAACTGGAAACTTCTCACGAATTCACATTTGAGTCTCAAGTTAAAGCTAGAGATACAATATCAGTGACTTTAAAAGAAGATGGCCGCCATGGTCAAAATTGAGGAAAATGAAGCAGGAACTTCAAATGATTAATGTTAACTCAGAAAATTGTGACATTCAACAAGAAAGGGAAAGACTCCTACAGTACATCTCTTGAGAAAACTAAGAAATAAATCACTTACATACCATGGGATAGCATACATCATAAAAAAGAAGTATATTTTTTGCAGATGTTTCAGAGTTGCAGGTTGTGGACATGAAAAGATGCACCAAGGAAGGCCAAGAAAGAGCCAAAGTTGAATTAGATTATGTCCATGGCAGTTCATCAATAAGTGATAAAGGTCAGACACAAATACAGATTCAACTTCAGGATCTGATTCAGAGGATGCCAAAGTGGAGAGGGAGGAACAAATGGCTGCAGAAGCAACAACTGTTGAAGCCGCTAAATCTACAATAAAATAACGAGAGGAATTTGTGAAGAAATTGGAAAGAGAGAAAGAGAGATCAAAGGAAAAATTGGCTAAGCGTGAAGAAGAAGAAGGTAGAGAGGTTAGTTTTATTTAATTATCTTCTATTTATCATTATTCAATTTTCTTTGCTTTCATGGTTGAAGCCAAGTTATCCAAAATTCCTCCAAATATGTGATTTGTGACTTGCAAAATGTTAAAAGTACCCTCCATGGGAAAAGACATAAATATTTGTAACCAAGTGCCCTAACTATGAGACATTCCCACTTGTGCAATTGTACCTCCTTTTAATGTTCAAATTGGCACCCTAGTTGTGCAAGACTCACAAGGTGTCACTTTGGGTCAGCTCAGGATTGTTGGCACTGTCACCTTATAAACGAATCCTTTCACTTTGGATTACTTATTGAATCTTGGGGGTATCCCAAAGCAAAAATTTATGGGGTCTTTTATGTCACTAGATCACTAGCACTGAAAACCATCTTTACATTGGATGGTTCAAAATCTTGATGATCCTTGTCCTATTGACTGTAACTTTTTTATTCATTATTGCTTTAATTGCAACACCTCCAATAGATATTGATGGTGTTCATGAAGCCTATTTCTGGTTCTCTTCTTTATGGAAACAATGTTATCTCCAACGCCATTATTCCTACCTTTGCAACTACCAGTTTTCACTTCTATCCAATTGGGGAAGTAGCTTTCATCGATGAATGACTACACAACAGGGACCCTATGAGACAATCAATCAATTTGTCAATGGATTTTCCACATGACACAAAAATTCGATGGCTTATCATAGCCAAACACTCTATGATGGGTTTCATAGATACCCAACCTATGACAATGAGTTGCATTCTATTGTTGAAGCCTGTAAGCAGTGGAAGAATTGTATTCTACAAAAGGAAATGGCCATCCACATCATTTGTAGGCTTTTGCCTACTCTAGATAATCCTTGGGAGTTAGTGCCCCTGGATTTTAGGTCATGTTTTCCCTCAACCAAGCATGGTAATGGATGTGTTTTTATTGTTTTTGATTGCTTCCTTAGGATGGGAATTTTGGCATGTTGTAAGAAGATTCTCACAACAATTTTGATCTTTAGTGAACCCTGGACATGCATGTTTTGAAAGACTACTTGCACTTAGCAAGAGACAGGTAAAGCAATGAAACTATTTTGGTAGACTTAGTACTCTCACTTGAATTTATACATTATAATTATGGAAGTGTAGGAAGATGTACAGGGAGAAGTACTGTAGCACTGTATTTTATGACTTTTCCATAGGTACATCTGTAGGAGGCTGTGTGCAATCAGGTCAGGCTGTAAGTTGTAACACAGATTTTAACCTGAGAAATGAAAATTTTCCACTTGGCATGCAATTTTGACATATTGGGGTGCATTCTAAGTATGGAATATGATGTTCCATGGCATATAGTGATCACGAGCTCAAGTCCAAGCCATGGAAAAAAAACTCAAAATTGAAAATGTTTAAAATTGGTTGAAACCAAGATGGTTTCATAGATCTTGTCTTCCTGATTCTGGCACTGTAAACGTTTCGAAAAACGGACACTGTATGAAGAAGTTATTGCACTTTTAGTGGAGTGGGTCTGGCAGAGCACGGAGGGGCTAGCCCTCCTCCCATGGAACCTCATCATATGACCAGTGTGGGAGCTTAATGATTAAGAGCGCTTAAGGAGCCTAATCTCAAGTTTAATATTTAATTAAGATTCATTTAAGTGGAGTTTAATATTGCAGAGATTCTGGAGGCGCTTCCAAATTTAGGTGGACTTCCACTTTTAGTGGAGTTAACTGGCAGTTGCCCCACATTTAGTGGAGGAAATTGGGGAAAAGTTGTTTTGGTCATAAATTTCTCATTACTCAACCTTTTGGAACGAATTTTTTTTTGATTTTGTATTTTCTCAGCATTTTGGACTTAATGGTGCAGCTTTTAGAGCCATTGGAGCTCATTTTCAGCCTGTTTAGCTTTAGAGAAGCTTTTTGAGCCACTAGGGCCATTTTGGGTTTTGAGTTTGGTTGAGCTGTGGTTAACCTTTTTTGGTGAACAAAAAGTCATTTTCGACTATTTCCTACATTCCAGAGCCATTGGAATAGGTATTAACTTTTTTTGAAGACTTTCAGAGGCCGAAAACCTTTAGGAGAGTTTTCAGGGCCACCATGGCCATTTTGGGGTTTGAGCTGTTTTGAGTTGTGGTTGTCAGTTTGACGTGAAATAAAACTCTATTTCAGATAATTTAGACCTTATGGAGCCATTGGAAGTGGGTTCAAATGAATTTGAGGAATTCTACAGCCCAAAAAGTTGCATAGAAGTTCAAAGCACCAGCAGGACATTGATGAAGAAATCACTGTTTATGGTAATATTTCACTGTTTAGTGAATTTGAAAAGGCATTATTAGCTTTTTCCTACCTTCTGAATCATTTTATATATTCATTTTTTTCTATTGAGACACTTATAATCTTGTATTTCATTTGAGAGCTTTTAATACAAGAGGACAAGCCCATTTTGGGAGGCTTGATTGATCCAGGAGATGTAGCCCAAGAGTTGGGGTGAAATCCTATATTATATTGCTGTTGTGTTTTGATATTATATTGATGACTATTGTTGCTGATACCCATGTTAAGTTTCAGCAAAAACAATTACACTTAAGATACATAAATAGTGAAAAGACATACACCATTTGCAAGCTAAATTTCCGCATAACGTCAAGTTTAAAGCAAGATCATTTTAATTAAATCTGAGTGTTTACTTCTATTATTTCTTTAGGAAGAATCTGTAAGAGGGCCAAGTAGCCTCTAGATTCATCCTTTCTTTGAAAGGTGAAATATCCGGTAAATTCCCCTACAGTCTATCTCTGTATTAGAAATATGAAGTTCTCACATTTTCCGATTTAAACTTAGAGTATTTTTGCACTCATTTACATAGTTGAAAATGGATACCTTGCACCCTTTTCAAGTACCTTCCATTTTCAGATCAGATGGTATCAGAGCTTAGGTTAAGCTTGGTTGTGCTTAGGTTGAGCATTGGATGAGCATTTTCTTTTGTGCAAAAGGTGTTAAAACAGTCAATCTCATTGTTTTATGGCTGTTTGATTAAGAAGGGGTATTTACTGACATTTGGTTAAAAGCTTGTCATTTGTTGGAAAGCTTTGAGAACTTTTCTTTGGAAGTTCCTTTTGTTAAATTGACCATTTACATAATGTCAACTTCTTCTACAAGTGAAGTTTCCTCCTTCACGAGATTCTTCAATGATGACATGAAGAATGAGTTCTTTAAGGTGAAGGATATGGTGCAGATTCTCCTTGAGGATCAAAGGGAAAGTGTTCAACTTCGTGCACAATTGCTAGTTATGCAGGAAGAGAAAGAAGTCATTCTTCAAAGACTGCATGATATGGATTTGTAGCTTCTTCAAGCTCAAGAAGCTTTGTCCAAGAAAATTCTCGAGGAAGAGGTTAATCGTTCCAACTTGTCTTCAAGTTCCTCCATTGAAAAGTATGTTGGTTCTTTTGAAAAACATACAAGAGGTATTGGGTCCAAATTGATGTTGAAAATGGGCTATCAAGAAGGCAAAGGTTTGGGAAAGCATGCACAAGGCATTGTTGAGCCTATTTGTGTTGTGGAGCGTCCCAAGAATATTGGTCTTGGCTATGAGCAACTTAATGGCAAAGCTTTGAGCACATGCATTCAAGAATGTGATGCAAATTTAAAGAGAACCTTTGTTCCAAGTTCTCAAATGCATTTATGTCAAAATTGTTCTAAGGATGATTGCCATTGTTTTAAGCCATCATTGCAGAAAGTATAAGGTAAACATGTCGCTTATGGCAAGCATGAAAATGTAAGCAGTTTTCAAGACAAGAACAGTGATGAAAGTCTGAAAAGGGAAGCTATCTCCTCTACTAGTTCATCGTCTTTCGAACACAAAAAGGATGGACATTCCATGCAACAAAAGAGGTATAATTATTCACATGATCAATTTGATTATGTTTCAGCAAAGAATAATAATTATGCTTGTTCGAATGAAAGAAAATTTTGTTGCACATTTTGTGGTGGAGTTAACCATGTTGCTTCAAGATGCTGGTTGAAAAAGAAAGCACACAGGAAGCAGAAAAGGCAAAGAGAACTTTCTCAGAAAGTGCTTAAAACTTGCACATTTTTTCAAAGGAAGGGACATGATGTCTCTCATTGTTGGTCCTTGCATCCAAAAAATCGTCCAAAGCACATGCAGCTAGATGAAAAAAAGCTTGGCATAAGTGGATCTATGGAGTCCATTATCAATGTGGAAATGAAAGATTCACATGAAGAATTGTGGTTGCAACAAAAGACACCATGGAGTTGGCTTGGTAGGAAGTGGATTAAATTCTTAATGCAGTAAGTCATAATCATTTTGTACATGCAAATTTCATTTTGGTATGCATGTATTTCAGTTGAAAAGTTGATGCAAGATTGCATGTAAAAGCAGTTTCAGTTGAAGGAATTTCTTTGTTGTTGCAAAATTTTTCCATGGAGGTGTAAAAGATGAGTATGATACTCATTTATGTTGCAGCAATGTCTTTTGGTTCAGCTCTTAATCACCCACATGTTTTTGGGATGATGTACTTGTTGTTATTTGAAAAGAAGAGTTGAAGTTGCACATGTCAATAGAGGTTGTATGTGTAATTAGTGAACTGTATATAGTTCATTGTACATGATACATACACATATGTTTGTCAAGATGTATCTTGTTGTTTATCAACTTTTGTCGATTGTGTCATACATGTTTATCGAATTGTGTCGATTGTGTGAAAACTTTTTTTTACAGATTTTGTGTGTCATTTGTATAGCACATTTCATTGTCAACTGGTTGTTGATGTCGTATGTTGCACAAGATGCCTTTGGTGTCGTTTGGTGCAGAGAATGAAGTGTCAGTGCAAGATTCCATGAGGTGGAAAGGAATGCAAGAAAAGAGGGCACAAATTTCAGCAAGTTTCATTGCTGGTTTCAGTATGGCAGATTGGTATGGTGAGAAAACTTGGTCGAGATTCAGCGCAAGTACGTGGCTCATTCAGCAAAATTCGCCATGTGAACAGTTGGCAATTCAGGAAAATTTTTGGAGGTTGAAGAGAAGAGGATGTCATTATTCTCTCATTTTCTATACTATATTTCAGTTTCATATTTCAGTGAGATTTTGGGGTCCAAAAGCCTCTCATTTGGGAGGTGTGATCAGGAGCTCAAGTCCAAGCCATGGAAAAAAAACTCAAAACTGAAAATGTTTAAAATTGGTTGAACCCAAGATGGTTTCATAGGTCTCATCTTCCTGATTATGTCATCGTAAATGGTTCAAAAAATGGACACCGTATGAAGAAGTTATTGCACTTTTAGTGGAGTGGGTCCGGCGGAGCACGGAGGGGCCAGCCCTCCTCCCATGGAACCTCATCATATGACCAGTGTGGGAGCTTAATGATTAAGAGTGCTTAAGGAGCCTAATCTCAAGTTTAATATTTAATTAAGCTTCAGTTAAGTGGAGTTTAATATGGCAGAGATTCTGGAGGCGCTCCCAAATTTAGGTGGACTTCCACTTTTAGTGGAGTTAACTGGCAGTTGCCCCACATTTAGTGGAGGAAATTGGGGCAAAGTTGTTTTGGTCATAACTTTCTCATTACTCAACCTTTTGGAACGAAATTTTTTTTGATTTCATATTTTTTCAGCATTTTGGACTTAATGGCGTAGTTTTTAGAGCCATTGGAGCTCATTTTCAACCTGTTTAGCTTCGGAGAAGCTTTTTGAGCCACTAGGGCCATTTTGGGTTTTGAGTTTGGTTGAGCTGTGGTTAATCTTTTTTGGTGAACCAAAAGTCATTTTCGACTATTTCCTGCATTCCAGAGCCATTGGAATAGGTATTAGCTCTGTTTGAAGACTTTCAGAGGCCTAAAACCTTTAGGATATTTTTCAGGGCCACCATGGCCATTTTGGGGTTTGAGCTGTTTTGAGTTTTGGTTAACAGTTTAAGGTGAAAAAAAACTCTATTTCAGATAATTTAGACCTTATGAAGCCATTGGAAGTGGTTTCAAAGGAATTTTAGGACTTATACAGCCCGAAAAGTTGCAGAGAAGTTCAAAGCACCAGCAGGACATTAATGAAGAAATCACTGTTTATGGTAATCTTTCACTGTTTAGTGAATTTAAAAAGGCATTATTAGCTTTTTCCTACCTTCTGAATCAGTTTATATATTTATATTTGTCTATTGAGACACTTATAATCTTGTATTGCATTTGAGAGCTTTTAATACAAGAGGACAAGCCCATTTTGGGAGGCTTGATCCAGGAGATGTAGCCCAAGAGTTGGGGTGAACTCCTATATTATATTTCTATTGTGTTTTGATATTATATTGCTGAATATTGTTGCTGATACCCATGTTAAGTTTCAGCAAAAACAATTACACTTAAGATACATAAACAGTGAAAAGACATACACCATTTGCAAGCTAAATTTCTGCATAACGTCAAGTTTAAAGCAAGATCATTTTAATTAAATCTGAGTGTTTACTTCTATTATTTCTTTAGGCAGAGTCTGTAAGAGGGCCAGGTAGCCTCTAGATTCATCCTTTCTTTGAAAGGTGAAATATCTGGTAAATGCCCCTACAGTCTATCTCTGTATTAGAAATATGAAGTTCTCACATTTTCAGATTTAAACTTAGAGTATTTTTGCACTCATTTACATAATTGAAAATGGATGCCTTGCACCTTTTTCAAGTACCTTCCATTTTTAGATCATATAGGATAGCCCCTTTTCCTTATCATCCATCAGGTTTTCTATTTATGTACATGGCATGCATCTTTTAACGCAAGTGGACATTTTGGCACTATGAAAATAATAGGTATAAAGCACAGTAGTAACAAGGAGACACATGACCTTGGAGATGTATTGGAGCTTAGGACCTTTGGAGGATTGTTGGACCTTGGGGAGTAGTGCTCATGCCATGGAGGGCTTGCTTGTTAATCACTATCACGTTTGATGTTGACACATGTCACTTAGAGTGGAGTGCTTCACATGGGTGGACCTACTTGTGTCTTGCAAGTTTTCTTGTAGTGGACTAGGTCCACTAAAGCCCCTTTACCTCTCATATAAAAAGAGGAAGGAGTGAGTTGTTATTATAGTCGATCATGCACTTGTGCATATTCCTTTCAAGCTCGGGTTAGGGATGTAAGAGCAGTGCTAATTTATCTCTCTCGGTGACAATATATCTGAGTTGATGTGTATGTTGGTGACAATATATCCGAGTTGTGCTTTGCTCTATCTTCCTTACAAGAATTCCTTGAAAGATAAACAGATTGGTGAACATAAGTAACTAATCTGAATTGTAGCGAAAAATCTGATATGAAGCTGCTATTAATTGAGGTTTTAATACCAATGATGTGAGCCAACCTAGAATTCTGCTATTATAACTGAAATTTGAAATCCAAAAATTCTGGAACTAGATCTGAAATATAAAAAATAAAGAAGACCAAAAAACCAAACAGTTACAAGTCGAGCGGTAGTCATGAAACTACTTAAGTCCTCCACTCGAATCTTGTATCTTTATCTGCATATGTTTTAGAGAGAAACCATCACCGTTTTTCTCCAGGGAATTTATTGGCTCAAAAACATGTCAATGTTTACAGTGAAGCTCAATGATAGTGAAACAAGCCATTCTCCATGAACATTTTCTGTTGTTTGAGACTAGGTGCTCTTTTATGAAACAAATCTAACAGTGTTTTCAATAACATTGTTAGATTATAGCTACCGAAACTATGTGGCTATAGTCATGTTTCATGATGGTTTCCTACTTTCTTTAAGCAATAGGCACTTGTTTAGGAAACAACTACATGGACGACAGTTAATGGAATTCTTTCTAGTTGCTATAATTTTCTTGATGACAGGGAAGAGAAATGAAACTTGGAAAGAACTTTAGAAGAGTTCCTTGACTAAATGGAGTTGTTGACCAATGCACATAGTGGATCAACACGTTGAAGCAGAAAAATCTAGAAGATTCCCTACAAATAGTGCACATAGTGGGTTATCATGTTGGATAAAATATAAATATTCATGAAATAATAATAGCATGAATTTTACATTGATGGACTTGGACATTGGAGGTGGTTTACCATTTGCTGCTAGACCTTGTTTGGATGTTTGAAAGACATTCTTCCTGGAAGTGTTGGATTAGTATGAAGCTTGGTGGCTTCATGTTGTTGATGCATGAAGGGAGTTTGTGTGCTTGGAGTAGAGTTGGGTATTTCACCATGAAAAAAACATCCCATAATCAACACGAGCACACAAAATCCCTTGACATGTGAACTCTTGGGTTGAGGGAGTGGATATGTAGGTGTGGGAGTCCTTAAGGTGACACATTACCTTGGATATGCATTGTCCTTAAGGAGACACATGACCTAGGAGATGAATTGCAGCTTAGGACATTTGGAGGATTGTTGGAGCTTGGGGAGTAGTGCTCATGCCATGGAGGGCTTGCTTGTTAATCACTGTCACCTTTGATGCTGACACATGTCACGTAGAGTAGATTACTTCACATGGGTGGACCTACTTGTGTCTTGCAATTTTTATTGTAGTGTACTAGGTCCACTAAAGCCCCTTTACCTCTCATATAAAAAGAGGAAGGAGTGAGTTGTTATTATAGTCGATCATGCACTTGTGCATATTCCTTTCAAGCTTGGGTTAGGGATGTAAAAGCAGTGCTACTCTCTCTCTCTCTCTTGGTGACAATATATTTGAGTTGATGTGTATGTTGGTGACAATATATCTGATTTGTGCTTTGCTCTATCTTCCTTAGAAGGATTCCTTGAAAGATAAACAGATTGGTGAACATAAGTAACTAATCTGAACTGTAGCGAAAAATATGATATGAATTTGCTATTAGTTGAGGTTCCAATACCAATGATGTGAGCCAACCCAAAATTCTGTTATTATAACTGAAATTTGAAATCCAAAAATTCCGGAACTAGATCTGAAATATAAAAAATAAAGAATACCAAAAAACCAAACAGTTACAAGTCGAGCAGTAGTCATGAAACTACTTAAGTCCTCCACTCGAATCTTGTATCTTTATCTGCATATGTTTTAGAGAGAAACCATCACCATTTTTCTCCAAGGACTTTATTGGCTCAAAATGCTGTTAGTGTTTATAGTCAAGCTCAACGATAGTGAAACAAGCCATTTTCCACGAACATTTTCTGTTGTTTGGGACTAGGTGCTCTTTTATGAAACAAATCTAACAATGTTTTCAATAACATTGTCAGATTATAGCTACTAAAACTATGTGGCTATAGTCATGTTTCATGATGGTTTCCTACTTTCTTTAAGCAATAGGCACTTGTTTAGGAAACAACTGCATGGACGACAGTTAATGGAATTCTTTCTAGTTGCTCCAATTTGCTTGATGACAAGAAAGAGAAATGAAACTTGGAAAGAACTTTAGAAGAGTTCCTTGACTAAATGAAGTTGTTGACCAATGCACATATTGGATCAACACGTTGAAGCAGAAAAATCCAGAAGGTTCCCTACAAATAGTGCACATAGTGGGTCATCATGTTGGACAAAATATAAATATTCTTGAAATAATAATAGAATTAATTTTACATTGATGGACTTGGACATTGGAGGTGGTTTACCGTTTACTACTAGACCTTGTTTGGATGTTTGAAAGACATTCTTCCTCGAAGTGTTGGATTAGTATGGAGCTTGGTGACTTCATGTTGTTGATGCATGAAGGGAGTTTGTGTGCTTGGAGTAGAGTTGGGTATTTCACCATGACAAAAACATCCCAAAATCAACATGAGCACACAAAATCCCTTGACATGTGAACTCTTGTATTGAGGGAGTGGATATGTAGGTGTGGGAGTCCTTAAGGTGACACATTACCTTGGATATGCATTTTCCTTAAGGAGACACATGACCTAGGAGATGCATTGGAGCTTAGGACCTTTGGAGGATTGTTGGACCTTGGGGAGTAGTGCTCATGCCATGGAGGGCTTGCTTGTTAATCACTATCACCTTTGATGCTGACACATGTCATGTAGAGTAGAGTGCTTCACATGGGTGGACTTACTTGTGTCTTGCAAGTTTTCTTGTAGTGCACTAGGTCCACTAAAGCCCCTTTACCTCTCATATAAAAAGAGGAAGGAGTGAGTTGTTATTATAGTCGATCATGCACTTGTGCATATTCCTTTCAAGCTTGGGTTAGGGATGTAAGAGCAGTGCTACTCTCTCTCTCTCTCTCTTTGAAAATATATCTGAGTTGATGTGTATGTTGGTAACAATATATCTGAATTGTTCTTTGCTCTATCTTCCTTACAAGGATTCCTTGAAAGATAAACAGATTGGTGAACATAAGTAACTAATCTGAACTGTAGCGAAAAATCTGATATGCATCTCCTATTAATTGAGGTTCTAATACCAATGATGTGATCCAACCCATAATTCTACTATTATAATTGAAATTTGAAATCCAAAAATTCCAGAACTAGATCTGAAATATAAAAAATAAAGAAGACCAAAAAACCAAACAATTACAAGTCGAGCGGTTGTCATGAAACTACTTAAGTCATCCACTCAAATATTTTATCTTTATCTGCATATGTTTTAGAGAGAAACCATCACTGTTTTTCTCCAGGGACTTTATTTTATTGGCTCAAAAACCTGTCAGTGTTTATAGTCAAGCTCAATGATAGTGAAACAAGCCATTCTCCACTACCATTTTCTGTTGTTTGGGACTAGGTGCTCTTTTATGAAACAAATCTAACAGTGTTTTCAATAACATTGTCATATTATAGCTACTGAAACTATGTGGCTATAGTCATGTTTCATGATGGTTTCCTACTTTCTTTAAGCAATAGGCACTTGTTTAGGAAACATCTAGATGGACGACAGTTAATGGAATTCTTTCTAGTTGCTCCAATTTGCTTGATGATAGGAAAGAGAAATGAAACTTGGAAAGAACTTTAAAAGATTTCCTTGACTAAATGGAGTTGTTGACCAATGTAGATAGTGGATCAACACGTTGAAGCAGAAAAATCCAGAAGATTCCCTACAAATAGTGCACATAGTGGGTCATCATGTTGGATAAAATATAAATATTCTTGAAATAATAATAGCATGAATTTTACATTGATAGACTTGGACATTGGAGGTGGTTTAGCATTTTCTGCTAGACCTTGTTTTGATTTTTGAAAGAAATTATTCCTCAAAGTGTTGAATTAGTATGGAGCTTGGTGACTTCATGTTGTTGATGCATGAAGGGAGTTTGTGTGCTTGGAGTAGAGTTGGGTATTTCACCATGACAAAAACAACCCAAAATCAACATGAGCACACAAAATCCCTTGACATGTGAACTCTTGGGTTGAGGGAGTGGATATGTAGGTGTGGGAGTCCTTAATGTGACACATTACCTTGGATATGCATTGTCCTTAAGGAGACACATGGCCTAGGAGATGCATTGGAGCTTAGGAAGTTTGGAGGATTGTTGGACCTTAGGGAGTAGTGCTCATGCCATGGAGGGCTTGCTTGTTAATCACTATCACCTTTGATGCTAACACATGTCACGTAGAGTAGAGTGCTTCACATGGGTGGACCTACTTGTGTCTTATAAGTTTGCTTGTAGTGGAATAGGTACACTAAAGCCCCTTTACCTCTCATATAAAAAGAGGAAGGAATGAGTTGTTATTATAGTTGATCATGCACTTGTGCATATTCCTTTTCATAGTTGGGTTAGGGATGTAAGAGAAGTGCTACTATCTCTCTCTCTCATTCAATATTCTTTGTACTTTATGTGTTTTTGTCTTAAGGTGTTAGGATTTGTTGGAACATTTACCCGAAAACTTCATATATATAAAGAATAAATGAAACCCATGAACACAATCATAAACTATCATATAATTCTCCATGCTTTCGAAAACCCTAGATAGGGAAAACCAAGAGAAACCCTAGCTACACCAAAGATTCTCCAACAATCTAAAATAACCATGAGAAAAACCTCCATGTCAGAGTATCTTTGGTGGAGCCACTATAAACCCTAAGTTATTTCGAAATTGTGTTATTTCAGATTTGACTTCTAGCTTACCATTGCCTTGCATACCTTGTCACTTCCATAAATTATGTTATTTTAAAGATTTGAATTCCATATTTTCACAAATACAATGTCCTCAATAAGATAGTTGAACACTTCCATATTCATATTTAGATCACATTCCAAAAATATATACATTCCAATTGTCTCACGAAGAGAAATCATGTCATAAGTAGCAATATATGCACATGGTTCATCACCTCCTAATGCTATAATTTCAATCCCTTCCTATCCCCCATGGGTGAAGCCTGTGAGAATAGAATCTTTACCAAAGGTGTGAAACTTCTCGCTAGCAACTTCTAGTCCCAAGCCTGGTGAGCATTGGTGCATTCTTCCCATATCTGGATGTTGTTTTTACATTTTTGAGCAAACTTATCTAGCTATTTGGCCTTTTCTACCAAGGGAGTCACTGTGTTGGGGGGTTCTCAAGGTGATATGACATGGTAGGATGGCAGAGTGGTTAATGAATTGTATCCATTTAACTTTAAAACATGTTTCTCTTAAAATATTTTGATAAGAATGGCTCTCTTCTCATGAGGAGTCACATCTGGAATTTCATTGCAAGGGAGAATTTGTCCCAACTTTTTTCGTACTAGTTACATCCTCCCCATTCTGGACTTCATGGATAATTGTGTTTGCAGGTTTTGTGGCTCCCATGATACATATCTGGTGCACTCATCACACACAAGAACTTAAGGTTAGTTGTGGGCAAAAGCTGTGCAATTCAGCACAACAAACTATTCAACTACATCTTTTGTGGATTAGGACATGTGGACAATTCAACCTAAAAAGGTGGTGTGATGGGTGCAGTTTCAGTGGATGCAACTTGCAAAGCCTCAAGTGTGGACAATTCAACCTAAAAACGTAGTGTGATGGGTGCAGCTGTAGTGGTTGTAAAGCCTTAGGAGTTGTCTACGGGTTGCCATGACTCATGAGGGATGAATTCACATTTTGTACCCATTTATTTCCAGAATTCCCTCATTAAGTACTGGTTTAAGACTCAAGACTATGTTCTCTAGTGATAAACCTAAAATTAGAAAGTTGTATATGATATCTCCTTGTCCTTGACACAAATATTTTAACTCGAAACCTTGTACTTGTTCCCTGACTCAAAATTTGTCTAATATGATATAAAATGTTAAGTCACGTTGAAGATGGATTTTATTACTATAATTTTTAAAATTTAGAACAATATATTCATAGTTGCAATATGATTTTCTACAAGATTTTTGTAATAATATCTTCATGGTTGCAATCTGATTTTCTGCAAGATTTTTGTAATAATATCTTCATAGTTGCAATCTGATTTTCTGTAAGATTTTTGTAATAATATCTTCATAGTTGCAATCTAATTTTCTGCAAGATTTATGTTGAAATATGACCTTTGTAATTTTAGTGTCTTTTCATATGTTTGAGAGAATAAGTAAAATGCTTTAAATTCTGAAACAACCAATCAAAAATTCTGCCATATCTGTAAATATAACAGTTGGTTAATGAGAACCTTATCATTTTATTTCTTGGATTCATGTTTTTCGTCTTTTCAAGGATTAAATTAGTAAGGCATTAATAATTTAATTATGGTTTTTATTGTTGGCTCATGTTATTTGGGACATGCAGGTCACATTGTACCATCATACTCACAATAAATATCGAACAATGAAGTGGCCGAGCAAGACTTTTAAAGGTTCAAGTCACAAAGTGTCAGATGGACACTACGTAGCGGTGCATTTGGAGATGATAATGTAATTTTTCATGTGCCCTCTAATGCCACGGTAATCCCTAATTCATCAGAGTGTATTGTCCTTTAAACTTCAATATTCTATCTGTTAGCTCTAACAAAGTTAGCGTCATGCTAGTGATTAATTTGAAACTGTATTTTAGTGGAAAAAATCACTATTTTTTGGTGGAATAGTTCACAATTTATTTTGATATTTTTTTGCAAGTGTACTAGTCACGATGATAAATGTGTGGTTTACTTTAGAGGGTTCTTAGTTCTTTCTAGATACGCTTTTCATCATTTTCTTTGAATACTTCTCTAGTGCTTTACCTCCATGTTTTATCCCCTGCACAATTTCTCCTGAGGTCCATGTTGTTATGTTTATTGGTTGTTTCTGTGGAAAATTTTTCCTAAGGTTCTGCAAGGTAAATCCAAATGCAAAAAATACTATTTTACATATTGATATTTGTTCAAGACATTGTTGTGCGATACTTGAATTTCATAAATCTAGATTTCTATTTCGTTATCTATATCAATATATAAGAACAGGTTCATGGATTGTTCATATTTATCAAACTATGGAGTTGTTCCTTTCCTATTGCATGTTCTTTTATATTGTTATGCTGTGATTCAAATTTCTAGTTGTGCTTTCCATTTATTCTCCTACATAGTACATTCTTTGATAGATTATATCAAAAGTCTTACCAATATGATAACATTGATTGTTGTATGTGGACATTTTTTTTTAGGATGGTCCATTACAAAATCAAGATAAGGAGCTGGATCATGCAATTGCACTTTCTCTTTCTAAAGAACTAACCAAACCAGATGGTATATGATGGAAATTTCAGTTTTTTACAGTTACTTTTAGTTTAATTATATCATTTAGCTCGATGCTTTTCATATATTCAACTAAACTTTTGTTGCTTAACAAGACTTTGTCATTTCCATGTTTTAGTGAAACTCTTTATGGTTTGATACTCTCATGGAACCTTTATCAAGTTACATGCACCCTCATTAGGAAAAACAAGAGAATTTTGCTTACCATGACTATATTTCTTTGTCATTGTTGACTTAAGAAATTATTTTAGCTAAGAAACTAGTTTCAAGGTTATGGCATAACTTGTCATATAAATTGAATAGAAGTTATATCCAAAATGTTAACTTTTAAACTACTTAGCTAGTTTTAGGCTTTCCATTTAAAATCTGCTTCGGTTTGAACTTTGAATGAGTTGTTCCATAGACTTGAATATTAAGATATTTTGGTGTAAGGATTAAAAATTAGTCCATAAGGCCTCTCAGTTATTCATTTATTTTATCTGAATATAACATTTACTATTAAATTAGAACCACTTGGCACAAATACGTCATAGATCAAGATCATACTTTGTAGAGTGTCGTAGAATAAAAATAGGAGCAAGGACACTGAATTATTTCAGTTTTCCTGGTTCTTATTCCTTTGGTGTATCTTTGCACCTTTAGAGGAAATTGCTAGTTTAAAGTCTAATTCTTTAAAGGGTGCTAGCTCAATGGAAGAGCACCTGCTTTATAAGCAGAAGGTTGGTGGTTCGATTCCATCGTGCCCTGATATTCATAGGGAATGGCGAAGATATTTTTTGGTGACGGATGCTCTTTTGACCATCACCAATGAGCTTATGGTGACATTTTTCGACCCTCACCAAAATATGAAACGGTGACGCTCAACGAACGCCACCATATATATGCATCAATAGTGACGACCATTAAAGGTCTGTCACCATAAATCGTTGTTGTTGATATGAAATGGTGAGGGTCATTGTTTTTCATTATAGTCATTATTCGTGACAGACCTTAATGTCGCCAATGAGTTTATGGTGATGGTCAATGAACGTCGCCATGGTGACGGTCACTATTTGTCATTATAATCAATATTCGTGATGGACCTTGAATGTCACCACAACACATACTTTCGGTGACGCCACCTTTGGTGACGTTCAATATTTTGGTGACAGAGGCTATTTTCCGTCACCATTGCTCATATGAAATGGTGACAGTCACTATCCATCACTATAAATCATTATTGGTGACGGACCTTGAATGTCACCACAGCACCTATACTTTCGACGACGTTCCATTTTTAGTGACGAAGGCTCTTTTGACCCTCACCAATGACCTTATGGTGACCATTTTCGCCCCTCACCAATGTTCTTTTTTCTTGTAGTGAGGCTAAACTTCAGTTACAAGTTGGTTTGAAACAATTACATAGAGTTGTCTGATTAGCAACCAATCAAGTGCAATTTTGTGATAACAGAACATATCATTCAAACACGCATACACATATATAGGGTGCATTTATTTAAGTAATGATATAGTGAAAAATGATTTAAATCAATCAAGTAGTTACATTATTTTAGGAATTGGCATCAAAAAAGAGAACTTGATACAGTGCATTGTTTTCGAGATCAACATAATTGCAAAATATCAAGTGAAATTATTTTAACATTAACACAATGCAAACCAATTAATTCAAAATACATATTATAATTTTTCGAAAAAAAAGTCTTAGTTATAAGGTTAAGTCCTCTTCTTTATAAAAACCCATCTTAAATAGTATAAATGATGAAATAACACATGTACCATATCACTATATGTTCTCATGATCACCCTCATTATGTTCCAACTCGCATGGCATGATAACACTATTGTTCTCAAAAATATTTTTTGATCTAGGGTCATGTCTCAATACGAACCACCAATCCCTATCCAACACATCTGGTTAAAAAAACACCTGGTTGCAGTGTTTGGGGAAAACATAAGGCTCCTTAGCTTCATCCCACATCTTTCTAGAGTTGATACATATCAGACTATTATCGCGATCTTCCTTTGTAATATTATTCCGATCAAATGTGTCCCACCACTTGCACCTAAAATAATGCATTGGAAAGAAGAGAAGTCCACTTCAATGATCTCTTGTATCTTTCCAACATAACCTAACATCCATCGTATTAGGTTTTTATCACAGTGGCTAGCTCAACTATATTGATTGAACTCGACTTCCACTCCATAGTCTTGTGTCATGTGCCAATCATCGATATTTTTTGTGCAAAAATGGTGTCCATATGCCCACATAGATGGGAACAAATGAAACTATAAAAAAGTTAAAAAAATAATAGTGTCATGTGTCTAATAACCCTATTGTTAAAATATAAAATATTGATGTTACATTTCAAAGGTGCATTATTAAGTTTAAAATGTACATAAATAGATTATTACCAATTTTTTGCACCCAATTCCTATGTTTAGTACATCCTCTTCAGACTTGGTCAGCAACACAACTGTTGGGGAATATAATTGGCATATTTTCTTTTAAATGATCGGGATAAGGCACGCTTCTACCATTCAACCGTCTGAATTCTTTCCTATGACTATCCCATTTCATCCTCTTTTATTTGTACAATGCGACCCACGATTGTGTCACTTCGGAATTGTAAAGAACGAAATTATTGATTGCTTCAATTTCTGCATTCTCAGATGAAATCAAACCAACATATAGTACATATGAGATCAAAGTATACATTATATCGAAGTTCAACATGAATATTTACTTTGTGTAAATTTGAAAAATAATTAGAGGAAATTTTCGTCTAAAAGTGCCCATGAAAATTTCATGTAATTTCCATCTCATAATATGATAACCAATCAAAATATTTTAAATTCAAAAAGAGGTACATGTAAATATTTTGGGGGGAAAAGTAGAAAAAAAAAACTTTTTCTAATTGTATTTTTGGCTTATCTTCTTACAGATTTACTCAAATTTCAAGTGTAGACACTTGTTGGATTCATAATTGAATTACACATCTAACGAGTACCCATTATGCATACTTTTGAGAACACCCACATTGATAAAAATTGAAGATACATCAAAAAATGGTGTTGAACACATTTTTTTTTTAATCTATCTTCAATTTTTATCAATGTGGGTCTTCTCAAAAGTATTCATAATCGATACTCGTTGGATGTGGAATTTAATTCTTCATCCAATGAGTGTCTACACTTGAAATTTGAGTAAACCTACAAGGAGATAAGCCAAAAACACAAATAAAAAAAGTAGTTTTCTTCTTTTCCCTCCAAAATTCTTAACTCTTATTTTATTACTTTAACTATTATCCTAATATTTTTCTTTAGGAGGCCACTTTTTGACTGAAATATCCTCTAATGTATGTGTCACTTACTCTTTATCAAGTTATTTTTTCCATTCGTTTGGAGAAGCTCCCCTTCTCTTTTGTCTCCATCACTGTCATCATCCAAAATCACCACGCTTGGTCTATGGTCGATCTGCTTGATGTACTCATTGGCATAATAGAAAGACTCATACAATATGTACCCCTCTTCCATAGACCCCTCAGGTTTTTCCCTTTGTCAAACAAAACCTTTCAATTTGTTCATGTACCTCTCTATGAAGAACATCCAATGACAAGAAACCACCCCAAATAATTCAACCTCACATACTGGTTGGATTAGAAGATGAACTTGCAAGTCCATAAACTCGTCGGTAGTTCCTTCTCAAACATACAAACAATATCAACTATCTCTTGACACCATTGTGGAATTCTAGCCACATGAATCTCCTTTGACGTGATCCAACGTACAAATGCAGATCATTTAGATATGGCATGTCTTAGGTCTTGGGGGAAGTCATGTTTCACACACCCACACATGAACAAAAGATAATGACACTTGAAAACTATAAAAACATGCAATAATATACAAAATTAGTTATGTTTTATGATCCCTGCATGGAATAAAATTTATTAATATAACAAATAATAAAATCATGCTTTTGACATTATACGTACTCTTAGAAGATTCAAATGTTCATGCGATTTCAACCCCGAAAAATGGTCTTCCATGGTGAAGCAGCACCGTAGTGAAGACCCATATGAAGATGGCACCCTCACACCCATTATAACTTCCTTTTCCAAAGAAAGATCATTTTTTTTAATCCATGAGAAATCACCTTCTTTGAAATACCATATAGAGGGACTAGTCTCTAATCCTGTACTTTCTAATCGTCTTGGCCAATGTTTCTTTTTAGTTTTTGAAGTAACAAGATCTTTCCTAACATCCAATGTGTCACTTTGTTTCAATGATATGTGCCTCCATAAAGAAGATGAAACATTTTCAAATATATGCATGGGATCTAATAAGTGGGAAATCTTAAGATGCTCCTAATATGGGAGGTTATAAAATATATATTTCCTTTTCATACCATTGGGAAATTTCTCAACATAGGTGTTAAAGAACTCTGGATCATCGAACATAGGCTCCCCATTTGAATCGAACATTTCTATGAACTCCTTATCCTTATCTCTCTCATATGCTCTAAGACATTCAACTAGTGTCTTTATTGCATGCCTTTGGGTTCTCTCTCGTTTAACATTGAAAGTGGGTGTTTCTCTTCTATAAGGGTTTTCTGTTGGGAGGAATACCCTAGAGCAGTCATACACTGGCTTTCGTAGGTCATTGGACCATCTAGCTTTCATAGAAGGTCCACAACATTTACATCCATAATACACTTTTGTTTCAAGACCTGCCAAATTATTGTATATAATATGCATGGCATGTTAAATAATATCATGAATATCATAACAATTACAATGAATTAAATAATTAATATGTGAAAGAGTATTATTACGTATATAAAAAAATCAATAAACATGTTATTTACCATAGAAAATTCCTAAGCCTAGATAATCATGTGTCATGTAAGCACATATTCCAGACAATGTAAAACTCCTCTCTACTACGATGGGTCTTGATACATCATATAAATTTATCCCATCACATAATTCCTTAAATTCATCTACCAGTGATTGTAAGTAAACATCCATATTCTTCACTTTTCTTCTACCAAGGACTATGAGAGGCAACATAAGATGTTCATTCTTCACGAAAAAACCATGGGGGATATTGTTATTGATCACTACTACAGGCCAAACAGAAGATTTGGTGTTCTCAAGGGAATATGGTTTGACGTCGTCCATGGCTATGCTGAGTCATAGACTTCGTACTTCATCCTTGAATTTTTCGGGACATGTATCTTCTATATGCTTCATGGCTATTGAATCTTTTGGGATTCACATAACTCCCAACTCACTTCTATGTGAGGCAGGCCATCCCTGCAACATAGGTAATTATTTGCAATGAAAGAGCATTTTAATCCTTGGGATTATAGGCATGTGCCTTAATATCTTAAAATGAGGACCATGTGATTTACCTTTATTTTTTGATTTGTCATGCTTGTCATGCCCACATTTTAGACATATCTATTTTTCTGCATATTCTCCTCTATATAGAATACAATCATTTGGGCATGCATGATATGATATGTACTCAACACCCAACATTTTCAACAATTTCTTTGCAACTTCACTGCTACCGTGAAAGACATTATCACTCAGAATAACCTTATCTTTGAATAACCTGTAGTTGGTCATGGACAATATTAAATGTACATTAATGCCAATAATTAGTAACGTTCACAAAATTTACCATTTGTAATGTTGATTGTGTAACGATATTTCTCAAAATATAAGGGACTTGATAGTCAATTACTTCAAAATTTCCGAGAAACATGCATTCAACAAGCCAAAATTTGCTTTCAAGTTGCACATTAATATCATTGTCCCAATATGGGTACACTTTGACTGACCACCAGGTCCAAGGAAAGGGGTGGTGGAAGAAAATTTAAGGCTTTCAAAAAATGTATCAGGGATATGAGTATCATCCCTTAGTTTATCATCATTATGGAATGCATCTAACAAAATTATCTCCATGGCAGTCATTTTCCTTTAGTAATCATCTATACCAACCTCTATTTGATTGCCTCCATTGCCATCTTGTGAAGAACTACTATTGTTGTAGTCATTCCTAATTGGTGAAACTGGACGTAGTGGGAATTGAATAGGTGGTTGATTCAACCATTCTTGGTATCTCTCCTCTCCGATTTTTTCTCTTAATTCAACCTTCTCTCAATTTGACATTGTCGTGGGGTGCAACAGAAGATGGTAGGTAGGCTGGTCATCATCACTAGAATCCTAATAATTTCAAAAAGTATATTTGAACATGATTAATACAAAATCGATGACATCAATTCGTAAGCACGTCAATGCAAGATTAATTGGTTTGATGCTAAAATAATTACATTGTACCAAACAATTATTATTACCATCATTGTCCCAGGATTGTGGCTAGAAGATGGCATGTTACAATTGGCAGGGTGAAGCAGTTATCCATTTTCATCTACCGACGCCGCCTTGCGGTATGCTGCTCCTGATAAGAGCTTCCGATGTTTTGGAACTGTTTGAATATTTTTTGCATCTGAACTCGATTATGAATCTGCATAAACTTGCAAATTTTTATACATTAATTTTATTCAGCTGATTGACATGGCTAAAAAAATTCAATTCAATTAGATAATTAAAATATAAATAAAATATGAAGTAATTACGTCTGGAGATAGATAGGCAAAACTCTACAATGGACTTTGAGAAATATTATGGAATGCGCTGGATTTTAAAGAATTTTCCATTTGATATAGTTATGATATTTTATCCCTGCATTTGAGAAAAATCAACAATAAATTTTGGTGTACATACCTAAAACTATTTTCAGTGCCTTAAGAAAGGAGTTATTATTATCGGTGCTAATGTGCTATTAACCACACCGATATGGCTTTATTATCGGATGCACCGATGTTTTTAGTTAAAAAAAGCACTGAATAACAGGAAAAAAAGTGCAACTTTATTTTCTTGAAGTGAAAAAAAGCGGTAAATTGAAAAATGAGCGGAAAATTATTTTCGGAAATCTAATTTCATAAAAAATTTCTTTAAATAGTAAAAGTTATTCATTATTTCATTATTTTTGCAAATTTTTTCAGGGAGGGATTTGCATGAGAGACATACCTGGAGCAAGAGATCACGAGAGCATTGCAGAGCAGCAAAATACATTCAAACAACAGCACTAATCAAAGAATCAGAATTTGAAACATATGATGATTCACACAAAAACTCTGTAGTATAGTAAAATTGTTAAATTTTACTTTAATAATTTTTCTTTTTACAGTTTCTATTAGATTTAATACATGCATAGTAGAAATTTTAAATTTTACTGTGCATTTTAAAAATAAAATCATTTACAATCTCTATTCTTATTTACATTTAATTAAAATTCAAAAAAAACAAAAACAAAAAAATCCATTCTTACGTTAAACCCTTGCTTCTTCTTGTTTATGTGACTTCACAATTAGGGTTTTTCATTTTACATTTTTAGGGTTTGTATATATATATATATATATATATATATATATATATATATATATATATATGAAATCTAACCCGCGGGACCACTTGTAGATTTGGATCCCAATCCCTGTCAGCCCTTGCACGATTTTTAAAAAACAGATTTTGTTAATCGGTGTGCACTATTTAAAATAGCGCACCAGTGCGCGATTGTAGTATAGTGCACCGAACGTGTATTGACAAAAAACATTGTTTGATAAAAACATTTTTTTATTAATTTATGTTTATGTTAATCGTTGCTCCATTATTAATATAATGCATCAGGTCTCCCTGTTGCCAAGAGCACCATACGATGTTTCTATTGTATTGGCAGTGCATTTATAAGAACCTACCGCACCACGTTCGGTGCGTAAGTTTCGAAGTTAGCACCGTTTTCTTGATTTATTTATTTTTACCTGAAAAGTATGTGATTTATTTATAAAATATGTTAATGAATGGTACAAGTTTTATATTAATAAAGAAATGGCTGACAAGAGTTCAAGTAACAAAAATGCTGATAGCACATCTAGAAAAGAAAAAAAGGAAAGTTCTTTGTAAATTATTTACAAAAAATATTATTTTTAAACTATATATATGTTTAATTAATATGTATTTTTTAGTGTGTATCACGCAGAGCCACAAAATGACGAAGCTCAATAAGATTATTTTTTATCTAAGACTTGAAGAGCATAAAAGATTAATGGAAAAATTTTAGAAGGATGAATCAGGTGAATGAAAAAATACTATCCATCTAATATGAGTTTCTTTTTTGAATTTTCATTAATAATATACTTAAAAATATTAGATAACTTGTTTCAAACAATCTATTAATTCAGATATGTTTAATTTTCTATAGAGATGAACAAGGAAGAAAATGAATGTTGTTCTAAGAAAAGAAAAGAAAAATAGAACATGCAAATGAAAATGATTTGCTCCTTAGCTCATCTAGAGTGGTGCTAGAGGTTAACGAAAGGGGGGAAAACTTTTACCAAACTTTGAGGGATCTAGTGGAATGAATGTATAGACGTTATTTCCACTTACAATGTAAAAATAAATCCAATGATTCCAAGAACCAAATCCTATTTAAACTACAGGAAGATTTTCCAGAGAATTGGTCAATGGAACATGTCAAAATTTTAATAGCAAAAATGTACAACAACAAAAAGGAAGGATTGAAAAAGTAGTCTTCCTTTAAAAAAAGTTCTAGGATTATATGCATATATTACTACAAAGCAATCATTTATAAATATCACTTTTGTTATATTTAGTTTTCATATATCAATATAAAAATTAAATAATTTATTGTCATGTTAAATTTTCAGGAAGACTATGAATTTAAATATCAAAGGAAGAACGAGCTAATATCAGAAATATGCCAGTAGGAATGTCCAAAAAGGTGTACAAGGATATGGTCAAATAAATGGACATAATTGCATTGCACAAGGAGCCATCTCAACAACAACGTGCTTCAATTGTAATATGTAATCATTGAATTTTTCGATTAGGTACAATAAATAAATAATTTAGCATTAAATATTATTTTTCAAGTATTTTCTTGCAGAAAAGAAAAGAAAATGGAACCCATTCAACACATAAAACAAGACAGAAAGGAAGAAAACGATTGATATCTATGTTTGTGAGTAATATTTACTTCCTTATAACAACTTAACTATTTTAATTTGTTTTACAACAATCATTATTGAATGTCTTCAAACAGGTGCTAACATACAAAGAAGAACCATCAAAAGAATTGAGTGACATTGGGTAAAATATGGGTTGTCAGTATATGTTGGCATACCATAAATTAATTGTGGAATTTGTAAGAATCTATCTTGTTTTACTTAGCTCCCTCTATAATTAATATAACAAAAAAAAAAATTATATTAAATCTATGATTTGTTATGGGGTATAAAATTTGCAAGAAACAAAGTATGGAACTGCGCCAACAAATGAATTGTTGAAAGATGGCGTGAAATTTTGTTTTGAAATAATGCGTATAGTTCACGAGTCAATTCTTGCTATGGTACATTTATTTTCAATTTACATTGATGTATATTATTTAATATTGCAATTTTCATTATTCTCACTGTTGAGGAGGTAAATCCCCTCTGCGGACAGAGGCGATCCCTACTAGCCCAGATCGGGTCTAGCAACAATCAAACATGCTACAGTGCAGGTTCCTAATCGTAAATAAACCGACTTGCGAGGAAGGCTTACCTGGAATCCAATGCTGTCGTTTGTAGAAGAGGTGGTGCTCCCGTTCCTTTGCCCTGGCAGATCACAATCCTCACGATCTCCGTGATCGGACACCTGCACATGCAAGAAACAACACAAACGCAAGAATAAAATCCAGTATATACAACTATATGTCAGTCGAAGAGGACATAACTCATGAACATAATCAAGAACAAGAGTGGAACCATAACCAATAGTCGCTTATCATTAATGAGTCAAAAAGAAGAATACAACCATAGCTTCGACGCAACACTCTCCTTTGGCGGGTCGTCAGCACAACATGTCTCGATAAAGCCTGTCAAGGATGGGACAAGCCTCTCTCTCCGGATACTTGGCAATAGTCTCCTTGCTTGGATTTGGCCTTAAGGGAATCAAGAAGGCTCTTGTAGCATAAGGATGTGAAAGCTCTTGGGAACTTGGAGATTAGCTTGCAAGGGAGATGAGCAAGCTTTTATAGATGGAGGAAGGGGAGTTGGGATCCCTATAATTATGGGATTGGCCCTATCATCAAGGAAGCTTCCATGAGAGGTGGCAAACCACTTCCTCTCTATGGAAATCCGTAGCCAAACCTCCCAACTCAAGATAGAAATCAGCCCAGGAATTTGTTAGGATGAAACTTCCGCCTTTATTTTTAAAAAACACCTCTTAATATGGTTGGCGCGGGTGCGGCTCTATGACAGAGCGCCAATTGGCACGCCCTCTTTGGAGGATTTGCCCCCTTGGCGCGAGGGCTGAACTGTGGAACCGTGCCAATGGAAAAAGAGCTATTTTTAGGGTTTTTTGCAGGGAGATGTCTTCAGGGAAATTAAAGCTCATCTTCAGAGGGATGCAATGAAAGTATTTTCAAGTCTTAACTCTGCCCACAGGTCATGGAATGAGCCCTCCAATGTGCGGGATGGGGATTGTAGGGATGGTGACAAATTGCTGTGTTACAGATGCCCCCTAAAGCATGAGGCCCGAAAGAGAGAGAGAGAGGTGAAATGATTTACGAGAACATGCCAACCGAAAACACCGCCATCGAAAAACCTGCGGAGCGAAGTACAACTGATGTCTCAGGTACATGATATATATGCGTGGTATGGGCGCAGCCATCCATAACAGAGTGTGCAATAATCTAGATCCAAGGCATGGATGCAGACATCCAACTAAGATCAATAAATAGACTCAGGTATGGTCGCAGCCATCCAATCAATGAGTCATGTAAATAATCATAATAATCCAAAATGTCGCAGTCTAGATTATAATAGACACAACCCAGGGTCTTGCGCTCCATCTCGACCCGAACAAAGTACAAGTTCAAGCATGCGAATATGTGAGCTGAAGTCGAACATGCAAGAACATCGTCTGATTACCAGCCAATGATGAAAGTTGTTAACAGATGCAAGAGGAACCACCAATAATGACAATGGCTCTCAAGGTACTATAGGTACAATCTACGGCATTTGAATCAATGAGCTGGCATCGAACACCCGTAGAATCACTCGATCGGAGGCCAATGATGAAAACCTCACGTCGAATGCGACGAACCTGCCATTGAGGCATGCAGGCTTCAAGGTACCATAAGGGAGTCTCTAGATCAACTTCTTGGATAATGGGCTGAAGTCGACAGGAAGTGACCTTGATCGAAGGTGGGCCATAGTGTTTCCCACATCATCGACACGAGACAGAGGAACATGATGTTTTTTGTGAATCAGGATCAAACGAGAATCAGAGGGAGGTCGATATTTACAGAGGTCAACTTCTCTTGAACATATAAACGGCACGACAGTGGACTTGGCAGTATTTGACATCAACGGATCAGAGGTCATGGCGACGAGGCAAAGAACAGATGAGAGGTCAAAATGGATTATCCAAACCCACGGAGGCAACTGAAGAACGAGATGAGATGTCCCTAACCCGACACGAATGCAGACAAGTGCCATGTTCAAGAGCGACATACTGCTGACACGACAATGATGTTGGTTCCATTTTCCCCACCATTTCGGTGAGTACCTCTTTATTTTTACACAATCTTGAAGAGGATACCATATGCTTGTCATATAAATCCGCCCTTCAGGCAAATCCATCCTAGTACATTTAACGAGCCCTAGGAAGAAGAAACTCAAAGAACGTCATTTCGACTGAATCTAATGTCATCAGGGTTTAACGAGTCTGACAAAGGAAGAACTCAGAGTTTGAAAAGACAGCAGAAAAGTAAACTCCAGCGGTCCCTTTTCGTAGATAGTTCCTCGGACCCGAAAAGGTAGAAAACAATATCCGAGAAAAACCTCCTATTCGCGATAGGCTAGGGTATTCCTTTTTCATAAATAATCTATCCCAGCCCGAAAAAGGGGTAAACGTATACCGGGTAGATGTCGTTTCGTAGCCACTTTAACGAGATTGAAATGATAAGGGCCTCATCAATCTTTTCATGTTTAGAGAGTCAGAAAAGAGCTGAAATATGACTCCTCCTGGAGGAACGAGTGGTATAAAGGGTAGCAACTGGTTCCGGTAATGGTGGAACTACTAAAAAAAAATAAAGGTTTAAGAGGCTGGCTAACAAGTCCACTCATCGCAGCGGTTCCTCAGGAACGGGTAAAACAACCAAGTGAAGGCATATGATCGGCCAAGCAGATAGTGACGATGGAGTGAGAAAACCAAGGTTCATCTGGAAAAACAGGCTGATAAAATGGCAATCACGAGAGGTAGAATGGGAAAGGTTTCATTTTTTACACAAGCTTGAAATCAAAAAAATTTGCTTGAAGTTGGTTTCATTGTTACACAAGCTTGAAACAAAGATAAACTATGCTTGAAACCAGTTTCATTTTTACACAATCTTGAAACGGAAACAAACTATGCTTGAAAAAGTAAGCATGCCCCCCAGCATGGTGACTCAATTCGAGGTACATGCCCCCCAAGCTTCAATCCATATAAAAGGCAGATGGAGTGAAGGTTCAAGGTACAAGATCAAGAGACAGACTCGACTGGGATTTTACGAGATCTTATCAAAGACTCGAATTGAACAGGAACGTGTTTCATTGTTTTAATGAGGTTGACACACTAAAAGAACTATCCTCAGACACCCTTGTTTCATTTTTTAAGGAGCTTGCACAAGACAAGGAACTCTACTCCCAAGAGCTTGTTTCATTTTTTAAGGAGCTTGACACAGGAAAAAAAACCATGCTCCGACCTGCTTGTTTCATTTTTTAAGGAGCTTGACACAAGAAAATGAACTGTGCTCTGACCGACCTCATCATAATGAACAAGAAGTCATCGCTTCCAAGAGTTCCACTCCCAATGGAAGGAAAAAATCCTGGAAGTCAGGACCCAATGCCCCCAGCACTTGATGCACAACGGCACTATCACTGAGTATAGGCATGGGGTAGGTAGCCACATAATTGACCTACAGTGGGGCAGATACAACAGGTGGATAAAAACCAGGAAGGGATGATGGCGGGCCAGCTGCCACATCAGGACCAAAGAACGAAAGCTGATCAATGGTCACGATCTGTCCTTCATGTGGAAAACAGACCACACGAAAAATGGAAGAGACAAGCGCTCCCATGGCATAGGTGTAATCGCGCCCCAAGAGCAGATTGAAATCCAAGGGGTCTGGAACAACCATCATGTCCATATGGACAGTTTTACCTCCCAAAGTAACAGGTAATCTCGGAAGGATCCCTAAGGGTTGACTCGTTCTTCTGTTAAATGCCAACAGATTCTGCGTAACGGGTGCAAGCGGCGGTGAACCGAAAGCTTGCCAAGTAGTTGAAGACAGAATACTAACAGATGCACCTTCGTCTATAATGGTGCTGGGTATGACCAAACCAAAATCCTGTACTGTGATCTCGAACGGCACATAAGACGGAAGGCGGTATCCTGTAAATCGATTCCAATCAAAGGAAGCGACCAAACTACTTGGAGGAGCTACCATCGAACTGAGATGGTCTTCCCCTGGCGTTACAGAAGAAGAAGGAGCATCCTCCACGACCTCCATCTCGAAGGTGGGAGGGATATCCTCTGGGACCTCCATCACGGGAGGTGAAGGAGCTTCTTCTTGAGGTATAGGGACAGGAGAATCTTTCTCCAAGTTCAAAGAATCTGAAGAAACCAGAAGGACATGGGGGGTGTGAGGTCCATTCTCTAGGGAAAAGACTAGCACCGTAGACGGAGCCAGCTCAACCGATCCCATGACCAATGGTTGGTCAGGAATGGATTCCGGGACATGAATTTCCGAGGGAGCGGGATCGACCAAGGATGACTCTTGACCAATCGTAGGATCAGCTAGTGGAGGACTCAAAGAAAGCTGTTTATAACCAGCCGGGAGGCATGGTGTAGAAACAGTTGACTTGTCCAAGACTCTTTTGGCTTCATCCATGTATGGACAAAGGTGAATGGCATGGTGCCCTTCACACAACTTACAGGGATTGGTAATCTTACCCTGCTTCTTAAGAGCTTTACCAGCAGCAGCTGAAGACGTGCCCCCAACCTGACTCCCGGAAGCCAAAGGCAACGACAGGCGACCGTTGGACCATACTTTGAGTACCTTGGGAATGCCAGGGCAGTCTCGAAGAAGATGGTCTCCCGTGCACAACATGCAAGGGAACTTGACTTTCCGTGGGGGGTTGGAAGGTTTGTCAAGAAGAGATGTTTCAGAAGCAATAACTGCACTCTTAGCCTCTCAGTTATCAGACTTCTTCTCCTTTGTCTTCTTCTTCTTATTCTTAGCCACCTGGTTACTCGAATCCAAAATTTCACCAGGAAAATTAGAAGAGGAGGACGCATAAACAGGCGAAGAAGGGGAGAGGTCCACCTTGGAATCAACAAGATTTTGTTCAGGCAGAGGAACTGATTGAACAATAGGCGGGACGTTTGGGACCACAGAGGTTGAAAACAACCAAACAGGCAACCCAACAGTTAACCCAGGAAGGGACAACGTTGCCATATAAGGAGCACCAACATTTCCAAAAGGAGGAAAAGGACCAGGATTCCCATCGGAAGGGATTCCTTGGTTGGTGAACTCCTGAAAAGTTGCCATCAAAACAACTCAAAACCGCACACGGGCTAAAAACCCAGGCACACAATCAAACGAACAACAAGAAAGATCCAACAGGGCGTGTGTGTTGAAAATGCAACAAGATGATGGAGCTTAGTGAAATGAAGTCGCCTTCACTAAGTGGGCCCGCAGGCTATTTTTGGTGCAAAGTATATTTTTAGACTATGTCTATTTTTAGACATATGGAGCATGGTCTAGGAGTTGCAGTATGCTATTCTTGGATGATTGGTCGAGTTGGTAAAAATAGATGAACCTCTATTTTTAGACATACAGGTCGAAGTCTATTTTTAGACTGCCTGTCTAAAAATAGGTCAGTCAAATATTATTAGCCCTTAATAATATTTGGACTATAAACTTCATTTTATTCTCTTACAGCACTTCAGTTGGAGCTACGGATGTGGCCCATGCACTTGACAGAAGGAATTACGCTATTCCTAGGGGTTTGGTGAGCTCATGCATGGTTGACTTCAGTTAGAACTCAAGTGGCGGAGTTTGGTGGAGTTGATGAGACAGTTGGTGGAGTTGTGTTAGGTTTAACTTAGTTGAACTAGTTGTATTTAGTTTAACTAGCTAATACACTAGTGATGAGTTGAGTGAATTAAATATTATGTAATTCACTAATTATTAACTCATTATTCAACTCAATAACACATCAGTTTACTACAGTGCATGGACAGTTCAGTGAAGACCAGTGGAAGAGGTAGATGAAAGGGTGAGTTTGCTATTAGCTGCGACATGAGTTGTGCATGAGTTTTACACAAGCATTGGAGGAGATTTCCCATGAGGATTGCGCAGTTGAAGCCAAGGAGATTCTAACTTGGATCTCTCATTGAACCAACTTGGATTGCACAGTAGAGGCAGGCAATTAGTGGATGAGTTTTGAACCTGTGACTTGTTCAAAACTGAGCTAGTTTGTGTGTAACTTTTGGAGACAATACTGAGTACTTGTGAGGAGTATTGTACTGAGATTGTTACATGTTCTCTTCTATTATAATATACAAAATAGCTAGGGGTTTTCAGCTATAATCTTTCCCCATTACATATTGTGTTTATGTGCGCATGCGACTGTTTCTATTTCCGCAAATTGTTGATCAATTGTAGAAGAGGTTATGTGTTATGCATGAATTCGAATTAATGTGTGACCAGGATAATCTCAGTGGATAAATATTCATTATTCAACAAATTTCTACATGGTATCAGAGCGAATTGATCATCGGGATCTATTACAGTGATTACAATTTTATTTCAGTAGACAGAGTCTGTATCGGGCCAGGTAGCCTCTAGATCCATCCTTTCTCTGAAAGGTGATATATCCAGTAAATGCCCATAAAATCAATCTCTGTGCTAGAAATAATTTGTTCTCACAGATCCAGAAGCAGTTGAGTTTTGAGCTTGGAATTCAAATTTTGCAGCAGATTGTTTTCTTGGTGCCAGAGTTGAAAATGTCTTTCAACGGTTTGCGACTCGAATATGCTCTTGAAGGCAGTTCGAATTATGTTGCATGGAAAGATCGGATGGAGGCAGTATTAGAAGATAATGGGCTAAAGGAGTTCATAGATATGGATGTCCAAAAGCCTACTGATCCTGCTGAAGTTGAGGCTTGGCAAAAGAAGATGGCGAAATGTCGAAGGATTCTGTTGGAGGGCGTGAAGGATCACATTGTATCCAGCCTGCATGGAAAAGCTTCTCCATATTTGATGTGGAAAGCATTGACAGATCTATTCCAGAGCAAGAGCGACCAAAGGAAGCTGTTGCTCAAGGATAAACTCAGAAACATTAAGATGGAGAAAGGCGACAGTATCGCTAAATACCTCACGAAGTTCACTCAATGCAGAGATGAGCTGGGAAGTGTGGGGGTGACTGTCGATGAAGAGGACTTGGTGGACCTGGCTCTCCTTGGTCTTCTGAAGGCTTGGCATTCCTATCAGGACTCTGTCAATGGTCGGGAGAAGTTGTCGGGATGGGAGCGACTTTGGGCAGATCTCATGCAAGAGGAGATAAGGAGGACTACCAGGGACGGATCTTCATCAAAGGTATCTGATGAAGAAAATTGCGCTTTGGCTACCAAATAAAAGAAGGGGAAGAGAAAGAAGGCTTCTCAGTCTGGTACGAAAGGCAAGAAGCAAGACATGTGCAAGGTGAAGTGTTTTCACTGTCACCAGCACGGACACTATGCCACAAATTGTCCGCAGAAGAAGGCTGTTGGATCTACAGCGGGAGAGGCATTGGCTTCTCAATTCAAACTGGATTTTTCACTGATCGCATGCTTGGTTTCAAGTGTGATGGGATCAGTATGGTTCTTGGATAGTGGTGCATCATTTCACATGACCGGAGATCGAGATCTGTTTTCAGATCTGGAGGAGAAAGATCTTGGAGTGCACATCAAGATGGGCGATGATGGTAGATACAGTGCGACCGGCATCGGTACCATTTCCTTTGAGAGGGAGTCTGGTAAACCCTTCGTATTGAAGGAAGTATTGCATGTTCCAGGATTGATGAAGAATCTGATCTCTGTGGCGATGTTGGAAGACAAAGGGTATGATGTGGTCTTCAGCGAAGGAAAAGCCTTCCTGCGCAGTAAGACAACTGGAGAGACCCGGAAGATAGGGGTTCGAGTCAAGAACCTTTATCAGTTGCAAGTAGATGGCTGCGCAACAATGGCATGCAAGGCGGGAGAAGTGGTGAGCCGGGATGATGAGGGCGAACTGTGGCACAAGAGATTGGGCCACCTTCACCATGGAGCTTTGAAGATCCTGCAGCAGATTTCTACTGGGCTTCCTAAGGGCACTCTTGCGCAGTCAGATCAGGGCAAGGGGTGTACCTTGGGGAAGTATGTGAAAGCCACCTTTCACGAGAAGGATAGTCGCGCCACGATGATCCTTGAGAGAGTTCACACAGACGTGTGTGGTCCTTTCTCAGTTGCTTCGACAGCAAAGCACAAGTATTATGTGATCTTTGTTGATGATTTCTCTCGAAAGTGCCGGATCTTCTTCATGCAGAAGAAGAGCGATACATTCGCGAAGTTCTGTGAGTTTAAAGCACTGGTCGAGAAGGAGTCGGGGAAGAAGGTGATTGCTCTAAGGAGTGATAACGGTGGTGAATTCATCTCGGCTGAATTCAAGGAGTTCTGCAGCGCAGAAGGGATTCGGAGAGAACTCATCGCACCCCATAACCCACAGCAGAACGGGGTGGCTGAGCGGAAGAACAGAACGATCGTGGGTGCTGCACGGGCGATGTTGCATGATCAGGGCCTACCCCTTCACTTGTGGGCTGAGGCATGCAATACTGCAGTATATGTGCAAAACCGTTGTCCTCACAAGATACTTGGCATGAGTACACCGGAGGAGGCGTTTTCTGGTAAGAGACCTGATATTTCCCATTTGAGGATTTTTGGTTCACCTGTCTACATGCATGTGACGAAGGATGCTAGAAAGAAGCTGGATCCGACCGCAGAGGTTGGGATATTTGTGGGGTACACTGATACGCCCCACAACTATCGTGTGTATTTTCCAGACAGTCGCAAGACTGTTGTGCGACGGGATATCAAATTTCAAGAGGAGAAAGCCATGCAGTGTTCGCTTGAGAGGGAGCCACACTTGCATGCAGAAGAGGAGCTATTAGTTCCTAAGGAGGAGCTTCCGGATGTGGATCAGCCACAAGAGGAAGTTCATGGAGTGGAAGAGACCACTCATGCAGCGCCAACCATCAGAGGGCGCAAGCGCACTACAGAAGCTGAGCGACTGGCTCAAGATGCAAAGAAGGTTGTAGGACCACCTACAGCACAGCGCAGACAGAGACAGTCACCGGATCGGTACACTGGATACATGGCTCTTATGAGTCAATGTGTCGTGATGGAGCCATCCTCTTTTGAGGAAGCTGTGGAGGAACCCGCATGGGTAGATGCCATGATCGAATAATATGATTCGATCGTCAGAAACAGTGCATGGGAGATTGTCCCAAGACCGGAAGGGAAATCAGTGGTGGGTTCGCAATGGATCTACAAAGTGAAGCAGGCGGCTGATGGGAGTGTGGAGAAGTACAAGGTGAGATTTGTCACCCGTGGCTTCTCACAGATCGAGGGGATTGATTATTAGGAGACCTTTGCACCTGTCGCAAGGTACTCTTCCATACGGACGATCCTAGCTCTCTCAGCACAGATGGGGTGGCGCATCCATCAGATGGATGTGAAGACTGCGTTCCTCAACGGAGTCATTGAGGAGGAGGTGTACATAGAGCAGCCCGAAGGTTTCGAGATCTTTAGCAGTGAGTTGCATGTGTGCAGACTCAAGAGAGCATTGTATGGGCTGAAGCAAGCACCTCGTGCTCGGTACACATGGATAGACAGTTATTTCACCGGGCTTGGATTCTCCAAGAGTGAGGCGGATCCTAACCTGTACCAGATTTTGGTGGAGGGGAAGCTGCTGATCATTGTACTATATGTAGATGATCTGATTTTGACGGGTGATGAGATGTTGATACTTTCATGCAAGGAGGACCTTGCTAGAGAGTTTGAGATGAAGGACTTGGGCCTCCTTCATTATTTCCTGGGATTGGAGATTTGGCAGCGCAGTGGAGGACTGTTTGTTTCTCAGGGCAAGTATGCTCGGGAGATTCTGGAGAGGTTCAACATGCAAGGTTGCAAGCCTGTTGACACTCCTCTTCCTGGTGGTTGGAGGAAGGAGGATGCTACTTCAGCTGAGGTAGTGGATGCCACTGTCTATCGACAGTTGGTGGGGTCACTTATGTATCTGGTCAATACACGACCCAATATATGCTATGCAGTTAACCAGCTTTCGCAAGCTATGGTTAAGCCTACCAAGCTCTTTTGGAAGGCAGGCAAGCATGTATTGCGCTATATCAGAGGCACATCGGGATATGGATCGTGGCATGTACAGAGGATGGAGGAAGTCAGCTTCACGGATGCGATTACCGGGAGCCCAACGGACCGGAAGAGCACAGATGAGGGTATTCCTTCACCATTAATCGACAGCTTCTCGGTACAAAGAGGAAGCAATAGGATCCAGGCACTCGGGCTCACAGAGGCTGAGTATATGGCAGAAAGCTTGGCTACATGCGAGGCCATATGGATGAGGAAGATCCTGGTCGGGTTGTTCGGGTCACACTTGGAGCCTACCGTGATTTATTGTGATAACCAGAGTTGCATTAAACTCTCGGCTAATCCAGTATTTCATGATAGATCCAAACACATCGACATCAGGTACCATCATATCAAAGATTGTGTGCAGCGGAGAATCATGTTACTTTCATATATTCCCATGGAGGATCAGGATGCTGACATCTTGACGAAGGCGCTCACCAGGAGAAAATTCGAATTCCACAGAGGTAGGATAGGGGTTGCAGACAATCCATATCTTGTTGAGAGGGAGTGTTGAAAATGCAACAAGATGATGGAGCTTAGTGAAATGAAGTCGCCTTCACTAAGTGGGCCCGCAGGCTATTTTTGGCGCAAAGTCTATTTTTAGACTATGTCTATTTTTAGACATATGGAGCATGGTCTAGGAGTTTCAGTATGTTAATCTTGGATGATTGGTCGAGTTGGTAAAAATAGATGGACCTCTATTTTAGACATACAGGTCGAAGTCTATTTTTAGACTGCCTGTCTAAAAATAGGTCAGTCAAATATTATTTACCCTTAATAATATTTGGACTATAAACTTCAGTTTATCCTCTTGCAGCACTTCAGTTGGAGCTACGGATGTGGCCCATGCACCTGACAGAAGGAATTACACTATTCCTAGGGGTTTGGTGAGCTCATGCATGGTTGACTTTAGTTAGAACTCAAGTGGCAGAGTTTGGTGGAGTTGATGAGACAGTTGGTGGAGTTGTGTTCGGTTTAACTTAGTTGAACTAGTTGTATTTAGTTTAACTAGCTAATACACTAGTGATGAGTTGAGAGAATTAAATATTATTTAATTCACTAATTATTAACTCATTATTCAACTCAAGAACACATCAGTTTACTACAGTGCATGGACAGTTCAGTGAAGACCAGTGGAAGAGGTAGATGAAAGGGTGAGTTTGCTATTAGTTGCGACATGAGTTGTGCATGAGACTGGCACAAGCATTGGAGGAGATTGCCCATGAGGATTGCGCAGTTGAAGCCAAGGAGATTCGAACTTGGATCTCTCATTGAACCAACTTGGATTGCGCAATAGAGGCAGGCAATTAGTGGATGAGTTTTGAACTTGTGACTTGTTCAAAACTGAGCTAGTTTGTGTGTAACTTTTGGAGACAGTACTGAGTACTTGTGAGGAGTATTGTACTGAGATTGTTACATGTTCTCTTCTATTATAATATACAAAATAGCTGGGGGTTTTCAGCTATAAGCTTTCCCCATTACATATTGTGTTTATGTGCGCATGCGACTGTTTCTAATTCCGCAAATTGTTGATCAATTGTAGAAGAGGTTATGTGTTATGCATGAATTCAAATTAGTGTGTGACCAGGATAATCTCAGTGGATAAATCTTCATTATTCAGCAAATTTCTACAGTGTGATCGCGGGTGATTAATTTTTTACCACATTGAAACTTTAGAAACTTCACTGTTTCATGTTTTAAGAGTCGAGAAACGGTTGAAAAGGTGACTCTATCTCTTTCAGATTTGACACAAGCGTGAAAGGACAAGCGCTTAGTGATCCTTTCAAATTTAAGGAGTCAAATAGGATCAAAATGACTACTCAGGAATGCTAGGTAAAGGGTGTACCAAATAACCGTGAACTGCAATATACACCTTGGTTTCAAAATGAAAGAGAAATCAACCAAGGACTTCCCGTACATGCAGGCAATCTCCCCGAATATTGTGTCCAGTGTATCACGGGTATAGGGCGGTAGACTCGGCTTCCTATGGATAAAGGATTGAAACCTAGTGGGGTCTCCCTTTATATACGCGACGGTACGGGGAGCACAAGTCCGTACTAGCACTGTCTAAAGCCAAGAGGCGAATGACAGCTACTAGGTTTTAAGACACCGGAACACGTCTCTAGCCTAGACCTCTAAATGTGTTTCGTTAGATTTCAATGCTGCCTTAGTGTAAATTGAGTAAATTTTAAAGTTTATCTTTGATTACGTTTCAGTTTTCAGGCCCTAACGAATGTGTTGTCTCAAAAATCTCCTAAATGTAAAACTACATGCCATAGTATATCATTTCGTTCGATGAAATCTAGCTACAGAAGAGTTGAGAGATTTTTACACAAACAAAATGATCAGAAGACAATCAGTGATATCTCTAATGCAGCTAATGAAACTAAAAAATTTTCTTTCAAAGTCACTAATTTTTAATAACACCGAAAAGATTTTAATCTGCACTAATCAATCAAAAGCAAAAGAGATTTTTTTATTTTCAATGTTTGATAGCTAGATGCACTAAACAAACCGAAAACAAATGAGAAGAAATTCAAGAAATGATGATAAGAGAGCAAAAACAAGCAGATTTCACTCAATGGCACAAACAATCAAATCTCAAATTGACCAAAAGTCTCTCAAAACCAAGAAAATTCCCAAAGACACTAATGAGCCGTGTGATCTAGGCCCAAAATGAAGCAAAGCGAAATTCGAATGAAAATGAAATCAATCACTCAAAAAGCGCAATAAAATGATAGACAGCTGTCAAACGAATGCAAGGAAGCAATCCCAAAGTCGACTGAACGAACGAAAACCAAAAGCTCCCAAGGGAGGCTCGACTCACAAAAGCACCTAGATGCCCTAGGGCTTGTATGCAAAATCGAAAGAAATAGGCAAACAACCAAAGGATGAAGGTTACAACCAGTCAAACTAGGCTCCAGTGCACTCAAACAGCCGAAAAAACATGATCAAAATCACAATTCAGTCCCAGAAAGCATGAAACACAGCAAACCTTAATAGCTCACAGGATTGGCGCGACTGTGAGCTTGAAATTAGCGCCAAAAAGGCAATGGCACGGGTGATACACAGGAAACCTGCGCCAATGGGCATGACTGTAACGCTGAAAAGCGCGCCAGCCGAGTTTACTATGGGAAAATGAAAAACAAGAAATCGTAGACACAGACAAGTGATGACAAGGCTAAAACAAAGCCAAACAAACAGGAAAAACCAGCCCAAAGAGCTGACCAAGCAAGCAAGACCAAGAAGTTGACCGAAAAGAGAAGACAATACTCCAAGTTGTTCAATCCGTAAACTAAACCGGAGATTGACTGAAGCAGCATTGATCTACTCCGCTAATGCAGAGCACAAGCGTTTTGAAGGCTATCTGGCTGTACTTCAGGCTCTGTCTATAGCTTACGAATGAAACAACAAGCTGATTCCCCAGCGGAGTCGCCAAATTGTTGAGGAGGTAAATCCCCTCTGTGGACAGAGGCGATCCCTACTAGCCCAGATCGGGTCTAGCAACAATCAAACACGCTACAGTGTAGGTTCCTAATCGTAAATAAACCGACTTGCAAGGAAGGCTTACCTGGAATCCAACGTTGTTGTTTTTAGAAGAGGTGGTGCTCCCGTTCCTTTGCCCTGGCAGATCACAATCCTCACATTCTCCGTGGTCGGACACCTGCACATGCAAGAAACAACACAAACGCAAGCATAAAATCCAGTATATACAACTATATGTCAGTCGAAGAGGACATAACTCATGAACATAATCAAGAACAAGAGTGGAACCATAACCAATAGTCGCTTATCATTAAAGAGTCAAAAGAAGAATACAACCATAGCTTCGACGCAACACTCTCCTTTGGCGGGTCATCAGCAAAACATGTCTCAGTAAAGCCTGTCAAGGATGGGACAAGCCTCTCTCTCTGGATACTTGGCAATAGTCTCCTTGCTTGGATTTGGCATTAAGGGAATCAAGAAGGCTCTTGCAGCATAAGGATGTAAAAGCTCTTGGGAACTTGGAGATTAGCTTGCCATGGAGATGAGCAAGCTATTATAGAAGGAGGAAGGGGAGTTGGGATCCCTATAGTTATGGGATTGGCCCTGTCATCAAGGAAGCTTCCATGAGAGGTGGCAAACCACTTCCTCTCTATGGAAATCCGTAGCCAAACCTCCCAACTCAAGATAGATATCAGTCTAGGGATTTTTTAGGATGAAACTTCCACCCTTTATTTTTTAAAAACACCTCTTAATATGGTTGGCGCGGGTGCGGCTCTATGACAGAGCGCCAATTGGCATGCCCTCTGTGGAGGATTTTCCCCCTTGGCGCGAGGGCTGAACTGTGGAACTGCACCAATGGAAAAAGAGCTATTTTTAGGGTTTTTGCAGGGAGATGTCTTCAGGGCAATGGAAGCTCATCTTCATAGGGATGCAATGAAAGTATTTTGAAGTCTTGTCTCTGCTCACAGGTCACGGAATGAGCCCTCCAATGTGCGGGATGGGGATTGCAGGGATGGTGAAAAATTGTTGTGTAACACTAACCAATATATATACAGT